>PVLC010007983.1:38023-60888 GCA_004027655.1 Graphiurus murinus
GAAGTTCTGTGCTTCGAAATAATTGCACCAAGCTGGTCCCAAATCAGCAGTAACTAACTGAAAGGCAAGAGGGAAACATTTCTCAAACATACAGTGCCGATGAAATTTGCCATAACACTCTGAGTTATGTAGGCTGCCGGCATGAAGTTCCTCATAATGGGCAAAAAGAAGTTAACTAGATCTTAATTGAACGTACAGCTACATAATATCCTTTTGTTTAGGCTCAAAAATGGATTTTTTTTTAAAACCTCCTTATCAGCGCAGCTATTAAATATTGTGGCTCTCCAGCTATCAGTCTCCGATCAACACAGTTAGTGCATTTTACCTTCCAAGGAAGTGCACTTTGAGCCAGCTGGAGCTGGAGAAATGTAGGAGCTGGAGAAAGTCGTAATTGAAACAGGCGACTGCTTCACTTCAGACAGGAAATAAAAGGAAGACTGGCCCTCCAACGGATTAAATTAGATGTTTCAAATTCAGACAGTATCAGGAAAAAGAAGACTTATGTGAGAGGGGGGGAAAAAGGTAACAGTAAGTTCATTCAGCTGAGCGCCCCTCCTCCTCCCAAGACACATGTTTTTGCTGGAATCTCACTGCACCTCCCTGTAAGGCAGTCTCCCTGGCCAAACACCAGCCTAGCAGGTCTCTGTGTTAATGTCACACTATCCTCTCCCTCCTGCCTGCCCTCTCCCTTTCAGAGGCCTTTGGTATTCTATTTCCATAAATTAGGCGTGAAATTATGTTGGGCTGAGGATACATGATTTCAGCTGTTTTATAGCTAGAAAGGAAAGTCTTTTAGACCTAAAGCAAAAACATTTTTTTAAAATATGCTTCCTGCCTATTAGTTTGAGATATGCCTATTAAAGAAAATGTTTGCTTTGTTTAAAAAAAAAAAAACAACTTTCTTCTTTCTTTTTGATCTCACAGAATTCTGTCTTGTCCTTCAGTTCAAGTGCCACATATTGGGTACGAGCTGTAGAGAGGACCTTGGACGAAACGGGTGTCTGCACATTTGTAAATTCATTGAGACAATATTAGTTTATGCACAGTCCGGTTCTCAAGTGAAGCCTTGGACCTTTGTCCAAAGATTTTACACAGCAAATTTTATTTTTGCATTGAAACTTATCTACTGAAACTGCTCTTACATTTTCTCTTCTCACTTTCCCTCTGTGGCCAGGCATCCTGATTTGTCTGCTTAAGCAAACACTGACTTTGCTTCACACAATTTGCTTGAATACCTAATTCCGAAGTGTGTTACTGGCAATGTCCAAGATGTTGGTTTTTAAGGTCAATGCCTGTTTCAGCATTGTAGGATCCAGTGTCATTTATATACATGGGTGGGAGAGGGGAATCGCTAGATGAGGCGTTTTCTCTGAGACGGATATAAACACACTGCAAAAGTGAACAAGCCAAACAAATACCACAGCTCTCTATCGTCCTCTCGTGAAAGCTGATAAAGTTAAACATCACTACCACAAGTGGATAGAATTCCGACTTTAAGGTAGAAAGGCCCTTTTTGCCTACCCTCTGGGCTCTGAGTGATTAACCCAGGGTCTTAGAGCCCAGGGCTGCCCGCAGAGCCGGGCCTCATTTGCTTAGGTGTGCTTGCTGTTTTTGCTTCTTGAAGTAAGCCCTGGGAAAATTCCCGTGCAAACATCTGCTTCGTTTGCCCTGCCTCCCGATGGGAGCGAGGTGGGGCGGGGAATGCAATATGCGAGTGGGTTTTGCATGGAAAATGTTGTGGGTTGCTTCCATCCCAGCTGGACAGCTTTATACAGCCATAAACCTTTACTGCTGCATTAAGGTTCTACTCAAAGGGTATGAATCCTGATATTCATGGTCCAACAAAACTGTTACTAATTACTTATCTACTGAATAGCTACCAGGATTGGCAACTCGCGCACAACAACAACAAAAAATGTCTGTGCTTAGCATTCTCCAAGCAAGGCCACAGGCTTGTTCCTGTAAAGAGCACAGTTTGCCTTTTGAAAAAGAAAAGGAACGAACTGGAAATGTATACTTGTCCCTCCACCCCAAAGACAGCTTGCACAGCTTCCACAGAGAAAGCATCCTTCCCCAATCCTGAAAGGTAATTTCAAAGACTGAATACCCCCAAAGAATTTCAAAGAAGGAGTACCTCAAAGAATTGCAAAGGAGGACCTCACAGAAAGCTCAGGGCAGGCTCTTCACCACTGGTCCTCATAGAGCAGAACTGTGCCAAACAGCATTTGGAAGCAGAGCTTGTCTTCAGAGTGTCACTTTTCCAGGGCAAGGATGGAGTGGTGGCTGCCTGCTGCTGAGGTCTGTCACCTCCACAGGCCTAAACTAGGACACACCCCCCAGTAATTTCCCATCACCAGAACTCTCCTCTTCAGTCTCAAGTTTGTGCCAGTACTGTGACATCTCTGGTGGCCCAAGCCTATATCTGTGTATTCAGATGCAAAATAACATCCATTGGCTGCAGCTCTCTGCAATGGCTCTGCCTGCCGTACCGGTTGCGAGGAGGACTTGATAATTGTGCAGGACCCGAAGCAACATGGGTAGGAACCGTACTCCGCTGGTCCTGTATAGATGTCGTCTTCTTTGGGTGGCCTCCTAGAAAGGTGGCTATTATTATCCACCTCTTACAAGCAAGTAAAGCAAAACCTAGAGGGTTCAAGGAATGTATACCAGCGTCCATACTCCCTGTGTTTGGAGCTGCTGGAATTTATACCCAGGGTTCTCAAAATCGGAAGCCTCTTTCTGTCTAGATATCACATTACTTAAACGGGGCCTTATTTAGTTTGAAAACCTAGATTTCATTTCAGGAGTCCTTGTTCCAGAAGGAATGGTTTCAGAGAACAGCCACCATAGGGGTGGTAAAGAGAGGATGAAGGCGGACTCTACAGGTGACTAGGTGATCATTCTCCTGTGTCTCCTCTTCCCCATCGCAAAGCCAAGAATCCCTGAGACCCTCTCAGCAGGTTGTGATTGTTACTAAAAAAAAAAAAAAAAAAGCACTATTACCCCTTGGGAATTTTGTGAACCCAAATAAATCTCCAACCAATATAAAGGTGAGGGAACCTATTTTTTCGAAGTAATGAGAAAGAGTTCCTTCTCTGTTCAATTAGGGAGTCCCCGGATCAGTGCATCTAGGGATAAAGTACACGGAGTTTGTTTAGTATGACACCACCCTGAAATCAACAATTGTGCATTAAAGTAACACACAATATTAAGAGGATAGCACGCAGCTGGGCATGGTGGTGCACATTTGTAATCCCAGTACTTGGGAGGCTGAGACAGGAGGATCAAGTTTGTGGCCAGCCTTAGCTACTTAGTGAGGCTCTCTGCAACTTAGTGAGACCCTGTTTCAAAATAAAGAATAAAAAATACGGCTGTGGCTGGGTGTGGTGGCACATGCTTGTAATCCCAGTACTTGGGAGGCTGAGGCTGAAGGATCTGGGTTCTCGACCAGCCTTATCTACTTAGTGAGGCCCTCTGCAACGTAGTGAGACCCTGTTTCAAAAGAAAGAATAAAATATAGGGCTTGGGATATAGCTCGGAGGTAGAATGCCCCTGGGTTCAATCCCCAGTCCAGCCAAAAATAAAATAAAATAAAGATAGCACGCAGGTAAGCATCCATCTCTCTCTGCAGGTTTAATTCTCCTCCCTTCCCAGCCTCCAGCCTCAGGCAGTTTCTCTGACTATCTCACTTTGCCTTCCTCTTTCCCTGTTAGAGCTTCATGGCTCCTGTTATTCTGGAATGTGACAGAGCAAGGAAAGAGAGCCAGGGCCCCATGTCTTTGCCTTCCAGGGCCTACATTGAAACTAGTGAAGACCTTCGGACTTAAAATGAAGCTGTGTCTCGATCATAGTTTTCCTATTTAAAAAATAATACTCCCATTGGAAGTACCACACTTTGAAAGTGAAAGGTAGACCTCTGGTAAGTGGCCGAGTCCTGTGTGACACCCCTCCTGTCCTCCAAGGGCACTGGTTGCAGCAGGGCGTGGTGCCACATGCTTGTAATCCCAGTACGTGGGAGGCTGAGACAGGATTGCAGGTTTGAGGCCAGCCTCAGCAATTTAGAGCCTCAGCAACTTAGTGAGATTCTGTTTCAAAAGAAAAAGGACTGGGAGTGTTGCTTGGAGGTAGAATGCCTAAGGGTTCAAATCTCCAGAACCAAAAAAGGGGCAAGGGACTCAGTCTGCTCTTACACATCAGGGCTGTGCACTTTTATCATTGAGGATTAAGTCCATGATACACGTGACATTTTAAGGAGAGCCTGGTTTTTACTATCTGGTTCTGGAGGAGATGGCAGCCTCCTACCAGCAGGAAGTGCTGGACCTGCTGCCTACTCTCTTCCCACTCCTCCCCCACCCCAATCTCCTGCTCATCTTTGACCTGCAAACAATCCTGGGAACAGGTAGGAGTGAAGGTTTTGAAAGTTTATCTTTAAAAAATCAGTAAGTAGGAGACTGGGTGTGGTGGCACAAGCCTGTAATCCCAGTACTTGGGAGGCTGGGTTGGGAGAGTCACAGGTTCAAAGCCAGCCTCTGCAATTTAGCAAGACGCTGCTCAGCAATGTAGTGATATCCTGTTTCCAAATTAAAAATAAAATAAGGCTGAGGGTATAGCTCAGAGGCAGAATGCCTTTGAGTTTAACCTCTTGTACCAAAAACACAAAAACAAAAATGATCATAATGGTGAGTGAATTATCTCTTTACTTGCCTCGTCAAGTCTTGACCGGGCCAGAACACCGTATTTATGACAGAAGTATATTGAAAGATTTCTGAATTATCTGTATCCAACTTCCTGCCTAAGTGCATACGACTGCACCCCAGGAGGAAGAAGCACGTTCTGAAACAAGCAATGTGCAGGTTTTCCTTACCACACAGCATTGTCAGAGGCGTCAGCAAAACCTCCTCTGCTCTCCAACAGCGTTCGGGGCCCAAACCAGAAAATGGGATCTGATTGCAAGGAAGCCGCTGGCAAATCAGAGCTCTGTGGTGGTCAGTGCCATGCAGGGACGTTCACTTGGAGGACTCCCAAACTCATAACACGCCAAGAGAAGGGATGCCCGCTCTTGGAGATTCAGTGGGTCTCTGACTGGGAAGGGTTCTCAAGCCCTTCTGATTAGAAGGAGGCTCCACACTCCCTCCACGCTGTCCTCATTTCCACTCCAGCGTGGGAGAGCCCGAGCCCGAGCCCGAGCCTGAGCCTCCCACGCAGAGGCCTTGCACAACCCCGCTGGTTCTACAGGTTCTGTTCAGACCCGGGAAGGAAAGAGTACAGAAAGATTATCTTCATCCGTCTTTGAAAATCCAGTTTCTTTAAAAATTGCCTATCAATGGGGCTGGGAATGTAGCTCAGTGGTGGAGTGCTTGCCTAGCAAGCACAAGGCCAACGGTTCAATTCCCAGCACTGCCACTACACACACACACACACACACACACACACACACACACACGTGTGCAATGGTAGTCACTTACTTGAAAATTGTAACAGTGTGGACTTGAATTTTGTACTCATAGCTTTTAAATCCTTAAAACTTTTCCTTTATGATGGAGGTGAGGAGGGAGGCAGGATCAAGAGAAAGAGAGAGACAGAAGAGAAGAGAGAGTGTATGTGTGTATGTGTTTGTCGTGTCATTAGAAGTAAACTCACAAATCAATTGGGCAAGGTGGAGCCCCTTCAGTACACAGCCACAGTTAGTGATATTTCTAGAACTATGGCATGAGCACTTGTCTGAAACTGGCCAACACAGAATGGAACTAAAGTTGGGAAAATATGAAAACGTCCTTTGACCACTTTGTTCAGGAATTGCAGAAGGGTGTTTTCCAGGAATGCTTTTAAGTATATAAAACAGGAAATAACTAGGTGACATTCCTAACATTAGAACCAAATATGAGTCAGAGGCAAAGTTGAAACAAAATGAGAGTGCCCTGCCTGTCGCCACAGCACAAGGACCTTGACATGTTAGCAGTCTCTCCTGCTTTGTGCCAAGGACAAGGACAGGGGTCCTGTGGTGACAGGGAGGCCCTCTAGGCAGTGCTCACAGGGGCCTACCTGCACACCTTCCCTCAGAATGCAAGTCCAGAGCATCAGTTAACTCAGGGACCAGACTTCCTGGGTCCCAGCTATGAAATGCTGGGCAAGTCTACTAGGGTCTCTCTGCCTGGGTTCCTCCACTGGAAAATGAAGATAACAATAGTATTTATTTCCCAGGACTCCGATCGGGAGTTAAGCACATTCGTGTAAAATGCTTGGAACTCTGAATGCTTTAACCTGTCAGGAACTGTGAGGGGGATGATGGTGACAGTGACATGCGCTTGCCACTGTGTTTGCATCCTACAACTCAGAACATCACAAACACATCTTCAAGAAGAGCTTTCCAGCCTGTGAAAGTCAGTATAGACAGAGACAAATCTACTACAGCACTCGCAGCCTAAACTCAAGAGGGGATTGAGAGGATCCTTCTTGCCTTGTTATCACTTGTGGATTTACCACAGACACCTCTGCTTTTATCATGCTCCCTTTAAAATTTATCCCTGAGTGAGGCAGAGTCACGATCCAGTAGTCACTTGTTGGGCATGTTCTGACACCATGCTTTTTACCTTCTTGAGCCATTTGATGAGTTTTTTCAAACTTGTTATTAGTAAAAGGGGAAAAAAAAACCTCAGTGAATATATAAATAAATAAAAATTGGTACAATTTGAGAGAGCAAGATGCAAGGTCATGCTAAGAGAAGAGGAACTTTGTCCTCTGCTTTCTTAAGATTTTGGCTACAAAAACAAAGGTGGGCGTTTGGATGGAAAATGTAGAAAATCAGTATTTTTCTGTTTGTCATTTTTAAGTGAAGTGAGGTGGTTAATCAATTCATTATATTGCTTGGGGGGGGAGGGAGTCTATGTGGGAGTTCAGTATTTCAAAATTGAAATGAAATTTGAGGGTTATGACTTGAGACATTATGTTAATCCAAGGAATTTTCCAAAACAACATCAAAACTGAAATCCCAAACATGACTTGATTGTTGAGTCTTTGGGAGGGGCTAGGGTGTATCTCAGTGGCAGAGCGCTTGCCCAGCTAGAGAAGGTGCTGGGTTGCATCCCTGCAAAAGAATAAAAAGAGCATTTAGGGAGATTTTTACAATACAGGTTCCTAGGCCCCTTTACCTAATTGCAATCTGTAGGACAGAGGCCTGAGATATTGTATTTTTTTAAATACCACGAGAGGTTTAACATGCACACGATAAGGGTACAGTGTATTAGTTGGGCCAGCTTAATTTTTTTTTTTTTGGTAACTGGGGATTGAACCCAGGGGACTTTACCTCCGAGCTACATCTCCAGCCCTATTTTTAGTCTTTATTTTTGAAACAAGGTCTCACTAAGTTGTGGGGGGTCTCACTAAGCAGCTGAGGCTAGCCACGAACCTGGATCCTCCGGTCTCAGCCTCCCAAGTACTGGGATTACAAGCGTGTGCCACCACGCCCGGCTCACCAGCTTCATTTTTCATCCCAGTTTTCCTTAAAGAGCCATCTTATTGAAAATTTACAACTTTCATACATTTTTTTTTTACTACATACATTTTTTTTTTTTTGCACATCTTTTGCATAACAGCCAGGGATCTCAGTTCTGCAAGCATAGAAGGAGAAACTCTAAGGCAGAGTGGCCTTCAGAGCCTGCATTCCAAGGTCCCTTCCTGAGAACCCTGCCTGGGGTTCAGAGTCGCAAAGCCCTCCGGGGCCCTGTGGTGACTGTCTCATAGAGAAGTACACAAACACCCCCATTCTTATGCCTTGAGAAGAACAGTTCTGCTAGAACCACCGCTCTGGTGGCCCCTTTCCCTTCAGCTATTGACATCCTGCTAATTTAGTGGCGTATGTAGAAGAAAGGAACCTGGCCAGACCCTGACTTTGTCCCACCTCTGGCTCTGCTGGCGACGGGTCACTGTAAGTGCAGATTATGAGATATTTATTAACATTCATTGAGTGCTTCTTTGGAGTCATGTGGCAAATCGTTCCTGCCTACCTCACATTAAAGAGGTGTTTAAGCATTCGGGAGGCTGAGACCGGAGGATCCGGGTTCGCGGCCAGCCTCAGCTACCTAGTGAGGCACTCTGCAACTTAGTGAGACTGGGTTTCAAATTAAAGAATAAAAAATAGGGCTGGGGGTATAGCTCGGAGGTAGAATGCCTCTGAGTTCAATCCCCAGTACCGCCAAAAAAAAAAAAAAAAAAGAGGTGTTTAAATTTAGTGTACCAAAATGTGGAAAACTGTCAAAGGGAATGAACTGCCTTTAGGATAGGCATGTCTGCCTACATGTTCTTTGGTGGCCTCGAGCCCTTTCAGATGAACTTCATGTCCGGACATAATTGATGTCTACTTTGTATTTGAAGGGCCGAGAGTGTGGCTTAGCACACAGTCATTTAAACCTTTATGTTTATTATGTAATTTTGATACCACGTGGGCTTTGGTATAACTGATAATTCCTTAAAAGACAAAACTCTCTACCTCAGGGCTTTTTGGTAGCATGTAGAAATTTATGTGTGACAATACATTCATTTTACACCAATTAGGATGTTATTAACATCGAAATACTTTTAGTCTAGAATGGGACATTTACCTCTCCTCTTCAAAGATGCCAAATGAATGTTATGTCCTTAGGGGGTAAGCATGACACATCTCAAATACTATACATATAATGGTCCTTTCATTAAATACACGTGGCTTTTAATCAATCTAAACAATGATTCAGGTACTTTTGCTAATATGCAGAGTTGATAGGAAGTTTAAAAAAAAAAAAAAAAGGTACTTAGTTATTCCTTCAACCAAAGTCAACAGTATTCATCCTCTCTTTCGTGAAGTCAAACTGAGGCCAAATTCTCCCAAGGCTGGTGCATTTCCTGTGGCTTTTTGGCATCAGATTTGAGCTCTAATTCTGTCCTTAGACATAGAACCATTGTAGTTGGTCGTTTGATGGTTTCAACCACCAAATACCCAGCATTCTGTGTAATGCCACATTTCCTTGCAGTCAGTTTTGCTGATGTACATGTGTCTTTGTTTATTTGAATGTTTTGCACCACTTGCATAGTTTATATGGTGTTACAGTTTTACAAGGTTTTTTTTTTTTTTTTTCCCTCAATGAGCTGGTCTTAGAGAATATCGTAGATTGAGAAAATGTGTAAGTTAGAATAGATAAATATAATAAAAATTTATACTATATATATAAATGTAATAAAGCAAAGTGTGGAATGTAATCATTTAATTAATCATTTAATTGTGGAAATCTTTTGGGGATTATTTTAAAGGAGGAAAAAACCAACTATTGACTTACCAGAAAAGTAAATGGTAAACTCATTTCAAAAGGTTGGAATAAACTTCTCATATAGATCTAAATACTGTGTGTGTGTGTGTGTGTGTGTGTGTGTGTGTGTGTGTGTGTGTGTTTCTGGGAATTGAACTCAGGGATGGTCTACCACTGAACTATATCTCCAGTCCTATTTATCCTACTTATTTATTTATTTATCTATTTATTTACTTTGAGACAGAGTCTCTCTAAATTGCCCAGGCTGGCCTTAAATTTGACGATCCTCCTACTTCAGCCTCTTGAGTAGCTAGGATTATAGGAGTGCAGAGCTAGGCCTGGCAAGTACTGTATTTTGCTGTTGTTATTTGTATCTCTTCCTCCTCACTGAGCAGACCTTCATGACATAGCTGTACGCTGCCCCCACTCTTTGTTTAGAAGTGTCCATCTCCTCTCTGTCTAGAACTAAGCCATTCCCATGTAAAGATAAAAGCCCTTTTCATCATTTCATTCTCTATTTTCTTTGGGACTCCTCATCCTGCTAGACCAGATACATTAGACTTTATACTAAGTACAGACATCTCTTCAATTTTGGGCACCAAACTGTCCAACTTCCTTCTCCATTAAGTGGTAGGCATTTGGGAGAAGTCTCAGACTTGAGATGTACTGGCGGAGAATTAGTGCAAATTTGGAAATACAAAGCCTGAAACCCAGAATTTCAGGTGACTATAAAATTACAGAGCATGAAGGAAAAGGAAGAGTATTTATGCCCCAAGGAGCTCTTAACTTTTCTTTCCATTTTAAGATGAGAAGCTTAGCTGCCTTCCCAACAGGCTGCATCCATCACCTCTGCATGTGAGGCATCCTCTCCTTCTCCTGGAACGGCTCGGAGCATCCAGGTGTCCTGGATTCAATGTCATTCACTTGACACAAGAGTAGGCTCATCAATTCATAGACGTCTTAAGGTCATAAGTCAGATTTTTATTGTATAGACTTCTAGAAAGAGGTTGTTTATAGTTTCCCACTCTGGTTCAGATCTATTTTAAAGAGACATAGGATTCAGTTCATCCAAATTTCTCAACACTGTTCTGAAATGATCTGGAACTCTTAGGTCCATTTTAACCCATGTCTGTATCCCTACAACAGCCTCATGAGATCCTAAACCACCCAAGAATAGAGAAGTGTGTCATGAATGTACCATTTTATTAAGAGTTCTAAGACTATAGAACATGGGTCACCTGGGAACCCAGGAAAATGCCCTGTGGTTCCTGTAGAGGAGACCTTAAGAGATCATTTGATGAGATGTAAAGAGGTCACTATTGGAATGAGAGAAAAGATATCAAGAAAGGAATGAAGATTAAAGATAAGAGAACTAAGCCAGGTGTGGTTGTGCACACTTGTAATTGCAGTACTTGGGAGGCTGACACAGGAGGATCACAGGTTCAAGGATAGCCTCAACAAGTAGTGAGACTCATCAACCTAGAAAAGCCCTGTTTCAAAATAAAAATAAAATAGGGCTGAGGGGGTAGCTTGGAGGTGAAATACTCATGGGTTCAATCCCCAGTACCACACACACACACACACACACACACACACACACACACACACACACACACAAAAAAAAAAAACCAATAAGTTCTCTGGTGAATTGGAGAACATGGAAAATTACATAGAAATGAGTTTTATAGAGAGTTGGAGCATATGAGAAAACTGATATAGAGGAAAACTAGGCAAATAGGAAAAAAAAGTCTAGTGGAAAGAAGTGATTAAGAAGTGATTTTTTTTTAAGGAGAGAATAAAATCATGATATACTATTTGATTCAGAAGTAAATAATAATTAGAAATTAATAATGACCTTTGTGAATATAAATATAATCAAAAATTAAGAAGTAAGTATAGAAGGGAAGTTTTTTTTTTTTTTTAAGTGTATAAAGATGCTAAAATCCCAGGAGCTATATGAAGAAGTTAATAGTTAATGCCTAAGTAGATTAATCAGGAGATAACAAAATAACAAAATAGATACATCATTTAGCAAACTATGCTAAGTGTTACAAAGGGACTCTGAAGAGTCTGATAAGGCGAAAGGAACAGAGAACCAGGTGATTTCTGTTTTTTACTATAAATCTCTTAGCAGTGACTGTTTATATAATTAACATGTTATATTTGGATTAGGTTAAAATTAAATTAAAAACAAGTAGAATTGACAAGTGTATAAACAAATTTATATTAACTATATGTTGAAATCAGTAGTGAAGGTAAAAAATATATTTAGCTTTCACCTTTACTAAAAACACTAAGAAGAACATTATATTTAAGGAACAGGAGGTAAGATGTTAATTTCATTTATGAAGGAAAATAAATATATTAGTTTCTTATTGCTGCTGTTCTCATTTAGCCTCCAGTACAATAAAAAAATAATAATAATTTCTGAGTTTAAGCCCAGCCAGTATAAGGTACTTTGTTCTATCCAAGCAAACTAAGCCAAACGTAAGGCTGGGGGTATAGCTCTGTGGTCGAGTGCTTGCTTAGTGTGTGCAAAGCCCTGGGTTTGAGCCCCAGCAAACACAAAAGGAGACAAACACAAGTGTATTGCGATACAATTCTGGACCTCAGAAGGCCAAGTGGGTCTGCAGGCAAAGGTCAAGGTCTCCAGCAGAGCTTCGTGCCTTATGGAGTCTCCAGGGAAGAGTCTGTGTCTGTGTTTTTTCTCGGGCTTCTAGAGGACATCTGGGTCTCTTGGCTTCTGGCCACTTCCCTTCATTCACAGAGAACACCCTCCATTTTCTTCCACCCTCTGCTCCTGCATCGCTGGGTCTCCTCCGCCTCCTTTAACCCCTGCCCCCACCCCTCTCTTCCTGCCCCGGGATGACATCCCACCCCCACACACCACCAGGACCATCTCCCCAGCTCAAGAGCCTCTGTCACATCTGCAAAGCCACTTTTGCCCCAGGAGGTAACATAGTCACTGGTTGGAGAACTGAGGCCCAGGCAAGATTGGGAGGTGTTGAGCGGGGTGTGGTGGCGCACGCTTGTAATCCCAGCATTCGAGAGGCTGAGACCGGAGGATCTGGGTTCGAGGCCAGCCTCAGTTACTTAGTGAGGCACTCCGGAACTTAGTGAGACCCGGTTTCAAAATAAAGAATAAAAAAATAGGGCTGGGGATATAGCTCGGAGGTAGAATGCCCCTGAGTTCAATTCCCAGTACCGCAAAAAAAAAAAAATTGGGAGGTGTTACTCGGACTCCCACAAAGGGGAAAGGATGGACACCCCAGGGCTTCCTTACACTTAATCTCCGAGTATCAAGATTGATACTGGAAATTCATTTAAAACCACATGTTCCTTGTTACACTTAGATGTAGATGAAAATTCAAACTTAGTTTTAGTTATGACTACTATGGTGCTGGGGATTGGACCTAAGGTGTTTTACCACTGAGCTACACTTCCAGCTCTTTTCATTTTTTTATCTTGAGATAGGGTCTCACTAAATTGCCCAGGCTGGCCTCAAACTTGCTACCCTCCTGCCTCAGCCTCCTGCATAGCTGGTATTATAGGCATGCACCATCCTGCCAGGCTGGGAACTTAGGTAACTATAATGGGTAATATTGAAGGTTGGCTCTGTGTTAGAGGTTTGCAGAGGAGGAGAATTCTAGCAGAAGCTCTTACTGCCTTCCCTGAAGTAATGAAGCTATCACCCAGGCCTTGTTCTACCTCCACTGCTGGTTACGTATCAGAAACTACCTCTTCCTTCTACCATTTCCAACCAAATCTTCTCAGACATTTCTGCTAAAAACAAACAAACAAACAATCCCAGGATAGTCACACCATGCCTGTGAATGGACTGATTCACACTTCTAGGAACCAACAACTAAAGCCTCCCCTCCCCCATTGAAGAAATTGAAAAGCGCCGGGTATGCTGTGCACTAAGCCATTCCTTATCTGTGCAGTTTCACCCTGGATCCTGCACACCTACTTCCCCTTCCTCCCCAGTCCAAACTCTGGACTGCCCTCCCGACGTGACCTTGGTCGTCTCCCCATCTCTGCCTCTGTCTCTCTTGCTTGTGACTCATGGTTTCCTCTCTGCGCCTGCTCCCGCCTTGCCTGCCAAACCTTTCCTCATCGCCTCTTCTAACCTCTGTGCATTAATATTCCAACCTGACATCTGGGCGACTGCAAGGGAGGGTAAGTGACCTGCCAAGGTTGCATGGTGAGCAGGAGGTGGGGCTGGGCTCCAGGCCCCCGGGCTTCAAGGCCGCCTCTCCACCCTCCTGCTCTGCCTCCCGCCAGCTGGGCCTGCGTCACCTGGTGGACCTCTGCAAGTCAGTCTTATTCACCTTCCTCTCTGACACACCACACAGCGGCCACCAAAACCTTAGGGTTCCGAAAGCTACAAATGTGTGCATATCCCACACAAAAAAATTCCAAACAAAATTCCCTCTTTTCTCAATTCACCCATTTCGGTCAACTTATGAAATTTATTTAGGCTTTATTTCTACTCCAGGGAATCAATTCTGTCTTGGGTATCCAGGAAAATGTCTTTACACTCTCCCCCCACCCCCATTAAAAAACATTCCAAGGATCCAGGGCTGGCTCTATTTCCATTTTTGTGTGTATGTACTGAGTGACTTTACACATTAATTTTGTGGTAACAACAACAAAGTCAAATTAATACGAAAATTTTAAAACAGGCAATGTAAATTCAAAGGACCGTGTCAAGATCTGTTTTCTCCCTTATTGGAGTGAAATTCCCATTAATGGCAGCCAGGACTGAGCAGGATAGACAAAGGGGCCCCTGGAGTTCTGAGATGGACTTATCACGGGGTTAGCAGCTGGGATTTATGTGGAGGCTCATTAAATAAAACAGCAGTGGCGTGGACCTCCTGCTGGAGTGCGCTGGAGGTACAGTACCTGAATTTTTCCAATCCTAAGCTGGTCTTTTTTACTTTGTTTTATGTCTCCCTCATTTTTCTGACTGTTCTTGACATTTTCTGACCTCACAGTACTTTTATTATTATTTTTATTGCTACTATAACAATGATAACTTAAGGGTCTGATTTATACGACGGCAACTTAGCCAAGGGGGAGAGGAAGGCATTCCCCAAAAATGCGCAGTAAATGTTCGAATCTATTAGTCTTTTGTGTTTATTAAGTGGGAAACTTGTGTTTTGTTTTGACACAAGTGAGTTTGGAGAGTCGTGAGTAACTATAGAATTGCATTTGCTGACGGCCCTGCTGCTGCAGGTACATAAATGTGGGATAATGGGAGACTTCTCGGTGTGCCGGTTACTCAAATGTCATCATGGGACAGCTTCTTCAATTTTGTTTGGCTTTTGAATAATTGGTAGTCATTCTTTTGTTCCTTTTTTTTTTTTTAATTTTCCAATGTAATTGACATCTTCAAATTATTGTCACGATAAAAATGCGACAAGTTATTGACAGACTTCCTTAATTGTAGTAATGTCACTGTGTCACCGGCTCCATTGGGAGATGTCAGATCTCCTGCTCTTGCAGCAAAAGCCAGTTTTCTGTGGGGGGTGGGGGGGGTGGCATTGCTCTGAGCCCCCTGGCCTAAAAACCTTTTTTTTTTTATCATGCTCAGTGCCCAGTTCCTGTCCCACGCAGCACGTGAGCGATTGTACACTTGTTAACACATCAGGGCAGAATTCAGTCATTCAGCCCAATGGATGACCATGGGATGCTGAGATGCTGAAGTCCCCCTCCCGCCCGGGAAGACTCTACAGCGCTGGCCCTGGCTGGGTGACAGGGCCTCTGTCCTGAGGAATTGCATTTCACTCCCAGAGGTAGACTGCTCATGTCCAGCCTGCTGGACTTGGGTTCTCATTGGTGTCTGCCCACAGCAGATTCTGCCTCCTCTTTTCCTCACCCTCTGCATGGCCTCCAGACCAACCAGATTGCTTTTTGCCAAGGCATTCATTGCCATTTCTACCCTTCTGAATCATGGTTATCAAGCTCGTGGATGGCCACAATTGAATGAATTTTAGTGAACTGCACTGTTGCTTCATTGTTTTACCTTTTTTTTTTTTTTTGTAGAACTATTAAAATAACATCATTCAGTGCAGGGTAGACCATATGACCTTGAACATCAGTAACAAGACTTTCCAAGACCTTCGCAGTCTCCAAATTCTCAGACAGCACCGTAACATCATACTGAAATAGCAACACACTGGTCTTAGGCAGGTGTTTTCCTTTTCCGCAGCCCTATTTATCATCTCACTCTTGATCAATTACTTCAACTGTCTGGCTGAACCAGGCCTCTGGACCTCTTACCTCCTTCATCAGCACCTCCCTTTGGCTTTGCTTCCAAGAAAGTTTTCCACCAGGGATAGTTCATCTTTTCATGGGAGTAAGTAGGTACTAGATGGTGAGCAGAGATCAGTGCCCTTCTGAAACCCACAGAGAGGTACAGTTCCATCAGCCACTGGGGCAGATTGCAGTACAAGGGCCACAGCCATGCCTGTCATCCCAAATGCTCCCCCCAAACCTCATCATTCCCCTAGCAAGAGGTGGAGCCTCTTTCCCCTGCCTAGACCGAGGGGACTTCATTTTGTTGTTGTTTTGCAGTACTAGAGAATGAACCGAGAGGCATTCTACCTTTGAGCTATACCCCTAGCCCTTTAAAAAATTTTTTTTGTTTTGGAAACAGGGTCTTGCTAGGCTGCTGTGAGTCTCGGTAGGTTGCTGAGGCTGGCCTTGAACCTGCATCCTTGAATCCTTGAATCTTTTCTCAGCCTCCCAAGTCCTGAGATTATAGGCATGCAACACCATCCCCAGCTTGGGGACTTCACTTTGATGAAGTTCTGTAGATCAGCCCCTCTGAGTATGTTCAGATCCAAACTGTCACACATGGTTATCACATCGTGGACCCAAGAGTGCCCCCAACGGTGAAAATGCTGGCTTCCCCTCCTCACCCACCAAGAGTCAGGTCAACACCAACCAGTGTGGCTTTCTCTGCTCTCTGATCATCAGAGAGAAATCACAATTGGAGTTCTAGGAATGCCAGGGAACTTTACAGTGAACACACAATTTCCTCTGATTGAGAAAGGTAAAAACAGATTTGAACTCCACTGGCTTTCTACAGATTCATACTCTTTGAGTTTTGCTCCATCAAAAATGACATTTCCTGGATTTTATTCAAAGGAGAATGACATTGGTCAATTCTAGACCTTCTTTTACTTTTCCCACTTATCTCCTGGAAATGAAGGTCTCTGAGCCCCTGAAGGGTGGAAGAATCCACAGACCGAAAAACCTGGGTTCCAGAATCAGTACATGGAAGACTGCCTTTAAATACTCAATGGAGTATTTGGGAGGCTGAGACAGGAGGATCCCAGATTTGTGGCCAGCCTCTGCAACTTAGTGAGACCCTGTTTCAAAATAAAAAATAAAATAGGGTTGGGGTATGAAAACAAACAGAGGAGTTCAAGAACAGACAGGTAATTCTACTGTGTCAAAACTACATCTAGCTGTATAGCCACTAGATACCCATGGCCATTGAGAACACAGAAACAGCCAGCTGATCTAGGCTGGACTGTAAATGTAAAATACATACTGGGTTTCAAAGAGTACAAAAAATGTGAAACATCTCATTAATAATAATTTATGTAAATACAAGTTAGAATGATAATTTGGATATATTAGGTTAAGTAACATATTATTAGTAACATTCACCTCATCTATTTCTTTTTATTTTTCTGACGTGGCTATTAGAAATTTTTAAATTACATATGGGCTAACAATGTATTTCTGGTGGACAGGGCTGTGCTAAGCCATTGAGATTTCAGGGTTTATCTGTTACAGCACCGTGTTCAACCTGAGCAGATACAGTGGTTCTGTTCTAGAGTGCACTGCGTGTGGCCTTACAGACCGCTCCCTGAGGATAGAACTATGCCATTTTCTTAGAAATGGATTTGTCCAAGCTGGGTGTGGTGGTGCAGGCCTATAATCTCAGCACTTGGGAGGCTGAGACAATAGGATTCCAAGTTCAAGGCCAGCCTCAGCAACTTAGCAAGATCCTTAGCAACTTAGTGAGACCCTGTTAGCAAATAAAAAAGGGCTAGGAGTGTAGCTCAGAAGTAAAATATCCCTGGTTTCAATCCCCAATACAAAAAAAAAAGACCAAAAAAAAAGGAAGGAAGGAAGGGTTTTCTGTGCTATAATTCAGGGAAAAACTTTTACAAAATTTTTAAAATACCATCATGGCATTCAGTTGCCATAGTCATGGTTAAGTTGCTCCTTTTGATGAAATGAAGCCTCAAAAAGACACAGCTGATCACAATTGTATAGAGCTTATGACTCATCTGATAAAACGATTTGTTCTAGCTACTTGCTAGAATTTTTCCCAACTCACCATCTATCTTAACTCTGTGTTTTTACACTCCATGCTGAAGATTTATTGAGAGTACAAATAAAAACATGTTTTAATCTTATTTTTCAATTATAAACCATCTGGATTTGTTATGACCACGCAAAGAACTTCATGAATTATATCCCTAACCCTGCTTGGCTAACATAACTCTCTGCTAGAAAATAATGGGTCAACTTCTTAGGACTTTGAGGCATTACTGCAGTTTTATCCAGCACATTTTTTATGTTGATCCTTGCCTTATTAGACTAAAAAGTCATCCTTTGTGCCTTTTCAGAGAGAAATTCATGGTAGACCACGGGTTATTTTTGTATCAAAACAACTCTGGAAAACTCTCTTTTTCTTTCTGGTGCTTCCTGAGTAGTAATGTTCCAGATAAATTTGCAGTTTTAATTTGTGTTGGTATTCTTCAGTGATTCACTGTTCCCCTCTACGAGAGGTGTATTATAATAGAGACTAAAATCAGTCTGCGTTCACATATCATGCAAAGAAAACTCAGCTGCTGTGTGTCCATTTCTGTCCGGCGTCACATCCAAAAGAAGCATGAGCCAACTCAGCTTCGTGGAAGCCTTGAAATGTGGTTTTATTCTTTTCTGCAGTCTCTAGAAGAGGTGCTGAAAAGCTATCCATCACATGAAACAGAGCCGTAAGTCCTCTTCACCCATCTGTCCCCACAAATGCGTCCAGATTTTTTTGTATCCTGCTCTGCCCCAAGCTCTGCTCTGACCCCAGCCAGACCCGCCGGCTCCTCTGTCCTCTTTGGCCCTGGTCCCCACTCTCCTTTCAGCACCAGACAGTCCTAGGAGCAGAAAGACACTGAGCATCCCCCAGCGGGGCGGGGAGGGAGGGCTGCAAACACATGCGAATTAACCTTTCTGGTGTCTGTCATATATCATCATGCTTACAATTCTGTTCAAAGGACAGTTATAAATAGCCCACCTGCACCATGCAACATACACCTTTTATTAGAGCTGATTTAACTTCCTAATGTTTTGTAGGTTTAGGGCACTCCTTGTTTTGTTTTCCCAGGCTGGTTCATTTAGCCCAACCACCTATCCAATTCCGAGGCTGGTATAGACCCAGGGGAAGGGGCAGGGCCCCCAAACTAACCTTTACATCTGTATTGTCACGGAGTCCCAGAACCAGTGGCCTTCCAGTGTGTGGAGGAATAAGCTGCGTGGTCAGATAGCTAGCGTCTATTGTTTTCAAATGTTCCTCTGTGGTGTATTTTCGGGAGGCATGAAATTGCCAACTCTTAAATGTCAAAATTGTATGCGCCCTGGCAGCGTTGTCATCTCCTATGTAAAACACCACAGCTGCTCTTAAGGAACAAGGAAAAACAACCTTATGCAATATGGATCTCATTATTTTGATCACAAACTTTATTCAGATTTCGTCTTCCAAAGGTTAAGGAGCAACATCTCCTGCCCTTGGGATTCTTTCAGATGAATGGATCCTGGCTTCAATATTTATTGTTCATCTGATATTTAGTGTTCCTCAGGCGTTAGAGATACACTGGTCATCAAAGCCCTCACTGCTAAGCTGGGCACTGCAGCTGAGGCAGGAGGATCGCAAGTTCCAGGCTAGCCTGGGCGATTTAGCAAGACCCTGTCTCAAAATAAAATAAAAAGGGCTGGGGGTGTAGCTCAGGGGTAGAGCACCTCTGAGTTCAATCCCCAGTACCACAAAATAAAATAAAATAAAATAAAATTAGCACTGTATTAGTCTCAGGGGACATACGGGTTTTTGTTGAAAATCCAAGAACGTAGACAATTAAAATATCAGAGTCTACTGGCCCCCAATGGACCTCAGGGGCAAGACAGAGGAAAGGCTGTCCAGGCTTGACTGCATCCTGTTTGAGATTTAATGCTAAATAATTTATTTATAACCCAGCTCCCCAAGTTTTTCCCCAATTAAGCCAGTTTCTTTGCCTCCCTGATGTTCTCTCAATGCAAATAATAATCCCTCCTTCGCAGAGTTGTCCTCAGAATTAGAAAAGTCAATGTGTGGACGTAGGTGTTGCTGGGCACACTCCTGGCATTTGGTAAAGTGGTTTTGTGAGTATTTTATTTCACTTTTATCCATGCTGCCATTTTACCCTTATCCCTTCCTAATAATTCCTCATACTTGTCTTTGCCAACGCCGGGTTAGGCTTGCCAAGTGCTGAGAGTCGGACATTTAGTCGTGAGGCAAAGTCTCTGTCTCATTTAGTCCTGTCCAAAGTCTCCCGATAAAGGCTTTCATCCTCCCATGGGTGATTTGAAATTTGTGTTTGTTGTGGTCTCATTTGCTCCAAATTCAGGTTGTTATTGGTCCTAACAATAAAAACCTGGAACTTGGAAGATATTATTAGAAGATTAAGATTTTGGAGCTATTTGTAGCCTGTGGTAGGATAATAAATAACCCATTTATCCTTCAGGACAAATAAGAAAATGAATGTTCAAAAATCTTGAATTACAGCTGGGGGTGGTGGCACATGCCTGTTATCCCAGTGCTTGGGAGGCTGAGACAGGAGGGTGTAGCAAGACTCTCAGCAACCTAGGGAGACTCTGTTTCCAAACAAAAAAATTAAAAAAGGGCTGGGGGGTGTAACCCAGAGGTAGAATGCCCCTTGGGTTCAATCCCCAGGACCACACAAAAAAATAGATTAATTAATCTTTAAAAAGTCTGAATTGGGGATTAGTATGTTTGCTTATATGTATCTGGAAGTGGGACGCTAGGACATGCCCATGTTGAGGTGTGATGACTTGGGTGTTTTATTTTTCCCTGTTGCTTTGTAAATACATGTAAGTGGGTCTTTTGCTAGAAATTTCTTTGGGGCTAAGTTGGAGTGAGGAAGCAAATGAAAGGATTGGACCAGATTCTGGGAGCCTGGCCTAAATGAGGCCAGATCTCCACGCAGTTTCAATAGAATTCCATTGAATTTATTTTACTCATAATAAAATCCGTTGTGTCTCAAGCCTGCCTCGAGACCCAGATCCTCTTCATCCAAACACAACAGCCTGTTGCTGTGCAGTCTGTTGAACTTGGCCGCGAGGCCTAGGGCCCGGGACTTGTGTTTGAAGTTCACCCGTTTCACTCCTGCTCATCGATATTTCAGGACGGCTGGGATTCTCTGCAAACCAATTTTGGGGGGAAAATAAAATTGATTAAAAAAGGACCAGGCCACTCCTCAGCTACCATCTATCTATAGCTTACAATCTATCAAGTTGTAAAGAGGTCCCAGCACCGTTAAGAATATTGCAATGAGGTGACGCATCTTTCAGTGCTCAAGTTGAAAGGAAAGACAGTTAATGACCAGCAGGGATCCTTCCAGAGGAGAGTCACAGTGGGGTGTGACTCCCTCACCGGACAGTCCAGCAGGGCCACCAACACATTTGACATAAGGGGACTCAGCCTAGGAGGGGAGCAGGGGTCTAGGGCTCGGCTCCCACCCAGGGGCAACTCAGACGCATCTGAGGCCGAGCGCAGCGAAGCCCTCAAGGCAGCAGGCCACAAGCCAGCGGTCAGCTTGCAGAGCAAAGGGTGGGCGCCCTCACCAGGGCCCAAGTAACAGGAAGTAGACACTCCCTCCGGGGAGAGAGAGGCCAGAAGTCAGGTGTGGGTCTGTGCAGCCGAGGAGGACCACCAGCGGTGGCAGGATCCCAGCCCCCTCTGATCTTCTGTCCCTTGCCAGGGACCTGAGTCAGCAACAGGGCTCCTGGAGGGAGGAGCACTTGAGGCAGAGCACCGGGCGAGGCCGGATGGGCGCTTGCAGCATGGCCCGGGCCCCTGAAAGCAGAGGCCACTGTCTTCCAGCTGGTCATTAGCAAAGAGCTTTTTCTACCCAGCAAGCTGCCATCCAGCCTCTCTGATTCCTGCATCACGCAAGGAATTCCTCTCCTGCTTTAGGCAGCGCTGGCAAATTTGAGGGTTTCCCAGCATGCATGGGGTTTTGTCCACCTGCAACTGGTACACGAGAAAAAACACGCTTCCTGCACACAGTTCTTCAACTCTAATTGTGTTCGGGATGAGATGCAAACGGAAAATGGAGCCAGGCGTGATGGTGCACGTTTGTAATCCCTATACTTGGGAGGCTGAGACAGGAGGATCCAGGTTTGCGGCCAGCCTCAGCTACTTAGTGAGGCTCTCTGCAACTTAGTGAGACCCTGTCTCAAAATAAAAATTACAAAATAGGACTGGGGGTATAACTCGGAGGTAGAATGCCCCTGGGTTCAATCCTCAATACCACAAAAAAAAGGAAAACAGACATTGGATTCTGGTTTGGTTTCTTGATATGATGGCTTTGGTTTTAAATTTGTACATGAGCAAAAATAAATAAATCACGTGGAAAGATGGTGCTGCTAGTGTAAGTACCATGTCGCCCCTGTCCCGGGGCTTGGCACCTGTAAGTCATAGGGTAACTCAGGCCTGCAAGTTTACTAGTGCAAAACAAGATAGCCGGCCCTTCCTTGAGCCTGACATCCCATCAGACACTGGAATTGCTCTGGGAACAGGCATGCTACGCTCGGCTTGAGAGGTACCATGAGCTGCCCTTTGTCAATGCTAACAGAGTATGGGGGGGGGGGGGCAGCCGGTGACTGGGCCTGGCCGGGCCTGCCATTCAGGCAGGCAGTGGTGGGGGGGGCACCAGGACTTGCTGGGAGCCAGAGGGGAAGGAGATGGTTTACAGGTGACCCCCATAGGCTGCTGGTGTTGGGGAGGACTGCGTATTATGGGTTAAAGAGGTGGGGAGCTTTCTGGTCCTCCTGTTCACAGCCCCATGGAGACGCTCCCCAGGATCCGCAGGGCCTCCCTTGCCACTATCCGAGCTGGTCATGATCACAGCAGTCCTTGTCATTTGTTGCATATGTTATAGGGGCTTCCCACAGCGTTAAGGACTATCATTTAATCCTGACAGTAATCTCTGTGGCACTACGTAGCATTAGCCCCGTTTCACAGGTGAGACCAGGACCCAAAGTGAGCGGTTTGCCCCAAAGTCACACATTTCCAAAGGATTAGAAATGACTGTTTAGGAAATAAAGCTTTTAGCCGAGCGTGGTGATGCCACACCTGTAATCCCAGGACTTGGGAGGCTGAGAGAGGAGGATCACAGGTTTGAGGCCAGCCTCAGCAATTTAGCGAGATCCGGTTTCAAAATTTAAAAAAAAAAAAAAAATGAAAAGGGCTGGGAGTGTAACTTGGAGTTGCCCAATACCAAAACATAAATT
>PVLC010007984.1:0-60653 GCA_004027655.1 Graphiurus murinus
AGGAGGAGGAGGAGACGTCTCGTGGCCCCCGGTCTTGAAGACGGGACTGTGGCTTTCCACCCTCCTCCCCACTGCCTTCCAGGGCTCACCAGTGGCTTCACAGTACTTCCACTGTGCATCTCGTCAAAGCTGGAGGTGACCGAGCACCACAACTTTCTCCAAAAGCTGCGGTCTGAGATGCAGGTTACGTAGGAGCTTCCGCCGAAGATGAAGGGGAAAGACACCAGGTGTGTGATCTGTGGGGAAAGAGTGTGCTTCGAGGGGGGCTCGGCTTTCTTTAGCCAATCACAGAGCGGCTCGTTTCATCAACCAGCCAATCAGCGTCAAGGACACGCGTCGGGTGTGAAAGAGACTTTCTGCATTCATTTCATTAAGCGTGGATAGAGCCGACTCCATAGCCTTTCATTCACAAAGTTTCTCCCATAGCGTCCACATCCCAACCCAACCTGCATGCCCACACCCAGTGAGCACACACGCTTAATATACCTCACACTTTAAGCAAATTGGAGCCAGGTGTGGTGTAAACACAATACTTGGGAGGCTGAGACAGGCCAGCCTCAGCAGTTTAGGGAGGCTCTCAGCAACTTATCGAGATCCTGTTTAAAAAACAAACAAACAAGGCTGAGACAGGAGGATCGCAGGTTTGAGACGAGCCTCAGCAACTTAGTGAGACCCTGTTTCCAAAAAATAGTAAAAGAAATAGTGCTGGGGGTGTAGCTCAGAAGCAGATTGCTCCTTGGCTCAATCCCTAGTACTAGAAACAAAACAAAACAAAACTAAGCAAAAACAGTACTGGGGAGGTCCTTCATACACAATGTCCCTTAGCAATATGGTCTCCAGTCCAGAGTATGGAATGGACACCAACAAAGTTACAGCAGAGATGTTTGTTGATCACAAGATCAACATAGATAATGTAGAAAAACAGGTTAAGTAATTTTTGAAACATAGGCTGAAAAAATAAATCCTTTTCCAATGATGTGTGTGTGTGTGTGTGTGTGTGTTACTAGGGATTGAACCCCAGGGATACTCTAGCTTCAAGTTATATCCCCCAGCCCTTTTTTTTTTTTTTTTTTTGCAGTACTGGGAATTGAACCCAGGGGCATTCTACCTCTAAGCTACACCCTTAGTCCTATTTTTTTATTCTTTACTTTGAAACAGGGTCTCACTAAGTTGCAGAGTGCCTCACTAGGTAGCTGAGACTGGCCTCGAACCCAGATCCTCCAGTCTCAGCCTCCCAAGTACTGGGGTTACAAGCGTGTGCCACCACACCCGGCTTCCCCCAGACTTTTATTTTTTGTTTTGAAACAGGATCTTGCTAAGTTGCTGAGGCTGGCCTCAATTCTGTGATCCTCCTGTCTCAGCCTCCCAAGTGCTGGGATTACAAGCATGAACTACCATACCCAGCTTTTAAGGAATCCTTAGTAATGCTGCATTTCCCACTTGTGGGTCTCAGAAATGTTGGGTCTTGTTTTGGGGATACTTACACCAGTTTAAGTCTGGAAAGCACATGGAAGAAAACCTGGGGCTTAGCTGTCACCACCATTACCGTCGCCGTCACAATTGTCACTATCGTCACTGTCATCAGCAACGCTTTCCTCCATCATGGCCACTACTGAGTGTAGGAGATTCTGTGTTGGGGGGGAGGGAGGGCGGATGCCCCCATGCATGGAATTAAGGTTATCCTTGGGAGCTGTTAGTAAGACTCGACACATAATGAATACTATTAGCCATCTGCAAAGTAATCGTGCAGATGGCGTAATCTTCTTTGCTGGGTTACAATCCTCTGTAATCCAGGCCCTGCTGACCTGCCTGTTCTCGCCCCCTGATTACCACGCCTGTGACCTTACCCGGGACCGCTCTTGCCTTGGGGCTTTGCTCATGCCCGTTCTCCCACCCCAGTGCCTGGCTTGGCTCAGGGTGCATCAAGCTCTTTCCCATACTTTTTTTTTTTTGGTACTGAGAATTAAACCCAAGGGTTTAATCCTACCTTCTACCTCTGAGCTACCCACAGCCCTTTTGTTTGTTTGTTTTGAAACAGGGTCTCGCTAAATCACTGAGGGTCTCTGTAAATTGCTAAGGTTGGGCCTCACACTTTCGATCCTCCTGGCTCAACCTCCCAAATATTGGGATTACTGGCAGGGAACCCCATGGCTGGCTTCTTCCCTGTGCTTTCAGTACGCAGAGCTGATCTCTATAGATGCACTGACTGAGGTAAGACAATTATCTGTGTACGTGTGGACAGCGCCGTTCATCGTGAGCTCCCTGAGCAGAGGACATAGACTTTTTTGTGGTTGCATTTCTGGTCCATGACACAGTGCCTGGGACTGTGTAGTAAATGTGTGCTGAATAAATTTGTATGTGTAGAGGGGGCTTGAGGATACCAAGTTTCCCCGCAGAAGTGGGGTGTGGTCTTAGGGAGGCATGAACAAAACAAGAGCATAACTAGAAAAGCTGACACCCCATCAGATACGTCACTTCTTATCTGAATAGACTGTGGGATTTTGTTTTGCTGTGTGTGTGTGTGTGTGTGTGTGTGTGTGTGTGTGTGTGTGTGTGTGTTTTCCTGGGGATTGACCCCAAGGGCGTTCTATCACTGAGCTACACCCCCAGCCCTATTTTATTTTTATTTAGAAACAGGGTCTCACTAAGTTGCTGAGAGTAAGTTGCTAAGGCTGGCCTCAAACCTGCGATCCTCATGTCTCAGCCTCCCATGTACTGGGATCGCAGGCTGTGCCACACCCGGCTTCTCTGAGATTGCCGTGAAAGCCATTTCCTCCCTACGTGGTTCCAGGAACCTCGACATGGGCCGGTCTGTTCTCCCCCAGTTTCTAGACCCTCCCTTCATTTCCCAGTGTACTCACGCCCACTGGTCTCATAGGAATGGAGGAGGAGGGTCGCCCACCCCAGCAGGTAGCGGGACCATTGGCTCATCATGGCTGGCCTCTTCTTTCTGGACTGAAGGAAGACAAACGCTTTGCTCCCACGGTCCCTTCTTCTTCCTGTTAACTTCCAGGTTTAATGTCATGCATGCCATTATTTTCTATCCCCAAACAGTAATTAAAAATAACTTATTTTTATTTTTTTATGGTACTAGGAGTTGAACCCAGGAGCGTTCTACCTCTGAGCTCCATCCCCAGCTCTATTTTTAGTTTTTTTTATTTTGAATCAGGGTCTCACTAAGTTGCCGAGGGCAACCTGCAATCCTCCTGTCTCAGCCTCCCAAGTACTGGGATTATAGGCATGTGCCACCATGCCCAGTTTATATTTATTTTTAAATTATTTTTTTTACTTGTGCGTTATAATTACATGCAGTAGTGGGATTACCAGTGACATGTTCAAGTATATGCACAGCATGATTTGGTCGGTTCCCTTTGCTCCTCCTTCCTCTTTTCCTCCCTCCCCCACCCCCTTCCACTACTCTACTGGTCTCTCTTCTGTCTATTCGAGGTCCCTTTTTTTTAATGCCTTTTTTTCTCTTTAGCTTCCACATTTGAGAAAAAAATATACACTCCTTGACTTTCTGAGCCTGTATTATCTCACTTAGCATGATGGTCTCCACTTCCATCCATTTTCTTACAAATGACATAGTATTCTTTTTATTTATAATAAAATTCTATAAAGTTACTATTTATAATAAATGCATTATTTATGATAATAACTTATTTATAATACATTTTTCTTTTTATTTTTGAACCCAGGGCCATTCTACCTGTGAGCTATGCCCCAGCCCTATTTTATTTTTTACTTTGAAACACGGCCTTGCTAAATTACCAAGGCTGTCCTGGAACCTGAAATCCTCCTGTCTCAGTCTCCCAAGTACTGGGATTTACAGGTCTGTGCCACTGCACCCAGCTAGGGCACGCTTACTGTTGATTACGGGCCCATGGGAGACTCCTCTGAGAATACCACATATAAGCTGAGACGAGAGGGAGTAAAAGAGGAGCTTGGGAAATGGGAATATCATCTAGACAGCAGCATCAGATGTGAAAAGGGCCTGAGATGGAAAAGAGCCAGAGGTGTGTGAAGTACAAGCGGAAAGCTGGGTGTGGTGATGCTCGTCTATAATCCCAATCCTTGGGAGGTTGAGACAGGGGGATGGCAGGTTTGAGAACAGCTTCAGCTACTTAGTCTCTCAGCAACTTAGACTGTTTCAAAATGAATGAATGAATACATACATACATACAGACATAAAATAGAGTTGGAGTGTAGCTTAGAGGCAGAATGCCCACGAGTTTGATCCCCAGAATTATGCCCACGCGCGCGCGCACACGCGCACACACACACACACACACACACACACACACACACACACAGAAAAAAAGGAAAATGAGACATAAAAAGGGCTGGAGGTGTAACTTGGAGATAAAATGTCCCTGGGATCAGTCCCCAGCACCCTCCCCCCAAAAAAGAATTAAAATCCTCTGCCCTCATGATCCAGTCTGCGCCTTCCCCTGGAAGTTCGTTCCCTCTTCCCCTCCCCTGCAACGGCCCTTTTGTTGCGGCTCACGGAGCCAAGCTTGCTCACACCGCAGGACCTTTGCACTCACTCTTCTTCCTCTTTGTCTGGGATGCACTCCCCCCCCCCAACACACACACATTTGCAAGGCTTGCTTCTCTGTGCCATAAAGGATTATGTACAATCACACGGAACTGATATCTAAGGACATCTGGAATGTTAATGAGTCTTCTTGGATCTCATCACGAATATTAATAGAAAATGTTTCTGGGGTGGCTCAAGACAATTATTAAATTGTAGAGAGAGCTTTGCTAGGCAGACGTCCATGTTTGGGACGTTCAGGGGAGGGCCAAGTTCTTCTGTGCACACCGGCCCATTCCCCACAGAGAGGACTTTCTGTTCTGAGCTGCCAGCAGTCAGGTCAGGGCTGGCGCCCGGCCGCTGCACCACAATGGAACTTGGGAGAGCCTGTGGGCTAGGTATTAACTCCCATTCTCGGAGATGGGAGAGACAGACTTGGCCACTTCCTCTAAACACTGTACCCCTGGGGCTCCACGCTCACACTCCTGCCTCGTGGCAAAACCTCAATATCTTCGCCCTAGTCGATTCTACCTTCCCCCTAGAGATTCATATTTAATTAGCAACTTCTTTCTTTTCCTTCCTTCCTTCCTTCCTTCCTTCCTTCCTTCCTTCCTTCCTTCCTTCCTTCCTTTCTTCCTTCTTTTCTTTTCTTTTTTTGAGGTACTAGAGATTGAACTCAGGGGCATTCTACCTTTAAGCTACACCCCCAGTCCTATTTTTTATTCTTTATTTTGAAACAGGGTCTCACTAGGTTGCCAAGAGCCTCACTAAGTAGCTGAGGCTGACCGAACTTGCAATTCTCCTGTCTCAGTCTCCCAAGCACTGGGATTACAAGTGTGTGCCACCATGCCCAGCTCCAATTAGCAACTTTCTGCTTATATCCTGAGATCCTGACAGGCAGATGTTGCAATACTTAAAAGTGGCTGCTCTGGAGTGGGGCTGCCTGCGTTTTTTTTTTTTTTTTTCTGCACTAGGGATTGAACTCAGGGGCATTCTACCTCTGAGCTATACCCCCCTATCTTTTATTTGGAAACCAGGTCTCACTAAGTTGCGGAATGCCTCACTAGGTAGCTGAGGCTGGCCGCGAACCCGGATCCTCTGGTCTCAGCCTCCCGAATGCTGGGATTACAAGCGTGAGCCACCACGCCCGGCGGCTGCCTGCGTTTTAAGGCTCTGCCTCTAACTGTTTTTTTGTTTTGTTTTGTTTTATGGTTCTGGGGATGGAACCCAGGGGCATTCTACCTCTGAGCTCCACCTCCAGCCCTATTTATTTTGTATTTGGAAACAGGGTCTCACTAAGTTGCTGAGAACTTTGCTAAATTGCTGAGGCTGGCCTCTAATCTGCAACCCTCCTGTCTCAGTTTCCCAAGTCCTGGGTTTATAGGCGTGTGCCACCACTCCCAGCTTCTCACTATCTTTTGACCAAAACGAAGTCACCCCTTCATTGTGCTTCGGGTCTCAGTTCCTCATCTGTAAAATGAAGATGCTGATAATGATCATTGCTGCCGCCTTGGAATGTGAAAGTGAGGTAGTTAATAGATGCGTGCTAGGTAGAGTAATACCTCCTCCCAACCCTTGGGAATCTACTTATGTCCCCATCCCCCCTAGGACCCGTGAATGTGTTAGATGCCATGCTAAAAAGGACTTTATAGATGTAAGTTAAGAAGCTTGGGGTGGGGAGTAATGGCACACATCTGTAATCTCAGTAACTTGGGGGGCTGAGAAAGTAAGATGACAGGTTCAAGGCTAGCCTTGGCAATTTAGTGAGATCCTCAGCAATGTACTGAGACACCTTTTATAGACAAAAAAGAATAAATAAATAAATAAATAAATAAATAAATAAATAAATAAACAAAATAAAATAAAAAAGGTCTGGGGTGTAGTTTTGAAATAGAATTCCCCTGGGTTCAATCCCTAGTGCCATACCCACACCCACACACCCCAAATCATGTCATGTTTATGTATACCTGGATAGGCATGCATGCATTATAGATTTATACATACCTACACTCACTACATACATCACATATGCATGCACGCTTGCTCACCCACAAACATGCAATTAGATGAAATGTTAAAAGAAAAGAGAGAAGAGTCTTGGGTTAGCCAATATGAGGCAACTTAAGATTATAGGAATGTGGGGTGGAGAGTGTGGCTCAGAGGACAAGCACTTTGCTAGCATGTGCGAGGCCCTGGGTTCGGTCCCCAGCAACTGGGTCACCTTGGGAAGATCGTTTCCCTCTTCTGAATTTCAATTTTCAATGATCCCCAACTGTTACCAGAGATAATAATCCAACCGAAGAAGCTATTTCGACAAGTATAGGAGCTCATGGGGGTGAGGTCACTGGAGCACTGTGGTCTTCAAAATACTTAGTTCTTCTGCTTCTTGGCAGCAAATGATTCCATGTGGAGATAAAAACCTCATAGAAGTCCTCCCTCTCCACCCCCTTACACACACGCTCCATTACACAGTGAGTGAGCTGCCTTTGGAGGGAGAAGCAACAGGACCTCGGGAAGATCTCTTTGTATCTTAGCTTTCCCTTTCCTAAAATAAGAAGAGTTGAGCCGGGTGTGGTGGCCGTAATGGTGGCCATCATGCCTGTAATCCAGGACGTGGGAGGCTGAGGCAGGAGGTTTGCAGATTTGAGGCCAGTCTCAGCAACTTAGCAAGACTCTTTTTCAAAACAAGAAAGAAAATAATGCTAGGGTTGTAGCTCAGAGGTAGAATACCTCTGGGTTCAAGCCCCAGTACTATAAAATAAAACAAGAAGAGTAAGCCTTACCTTAGAGGGATGATACAAAGATTCACAGAACTATGAAGACCTTAGTCCAGAACCAAGAGTTTAATAGGCAACATATCTACTCCCTTTTCTTCTATCTCAGGACACAGGCACACTCCCATACCATTATATCATTTGTATAACCTGCCTTCACCCACTCCTTGGGTTTCTTAAGAGAAAAAGGAATCTGCCCCTGAAGCCCCCTTCCCCATTTTCTCTGCCTTTTCCTTCCCAGAGACAATATGGCAGCCGCCAGACACTTGTGTCTTTTGAGCTCTTGAAATGTGGCCACTCAAAATTGCCCTGTGTTGTAAGTGGAAAATGCCTCCTGGGTTCTGGAGCAAAGTACAGACAACGAATGTCAAATATCTCATAGAGTACCAAACTGTGGTATAGGCTCACAATGGAACTTTACTCAGTTATAAAGAAGAACGAAGTTATGTCATTTGCAGGAAAATGGATGGACCTGGAGAATATTACGTGAAGTGAGATCAGGCAGTCTCAGAGAGTCAAGGGTTGTATGTTTTCTGTCATGTGTGGAAGCGAGAGAAAGTGGGAAACAAAAGGGACTTCAGATGAAGGAGGGGAACCCCAGGGGAGCTGGAGGGGGTGGCGCAGGGGACACTTGATGAGGAAATGGTTCACATAATGATCTGTACATACGAAACTGTCAATTCCAATCTCAACAACATGTATGGGGAAAGGGCTGGAGTGGGGTGGGCTTCGGAGGAAACACACCAACGCTGTGTGCATGTATGTTCCTACCTGAACCTCATTATGACATATAATTACAATGCGCCAATAAAAGTATATCAAAATTGTTTTGAAGTGGTAATAGCTTAGATACCATGGGCTCCACAAAACACATTATTAAAATAAATTACACCTATTTCTCTGTACTTCTTAAAAAATATGGCTAGTATAAAAATTTAGTTACATAAATGGTCCAAGTAACTTTTTTTTTTTTTTTGGTACTGGGGATTGAACCCAGGCATTCTACCTCTAAGCTTCACCCCAGCCCCATTTTATTTTTTATTTTGAAACAGGGCCCTGCTGAGTTGCTGAGGCTGACCTTGCACCTGTGATGGATCTCCTGTTGCAGCCTCCCAAGCTACATTTCTAGCGGACCTTTCTTCCTTGCTCTGGAAAGCCTCAGACCCCACTTCTTACAGCCTCCCAAGTTTCTGTACTTTTGAGAGTCCTCTTGGCCCTAGATCTCTCTCTCTCTCTCTCCCTTTGAATTCTCTTTAAGGTTCTGCTCCCGAGATCTCCAGATTATCTGGGGACCAGCCAAATGGCTTTGGCCCAAGCTGTAGGACAAGACGGCGGCTCCCTCAAAGAGGGTTAGCTGTAAGTGGTGACTCTCAGAAGGCAGTTTGGATGGATCGTCCTGTGGTTAGTTAACTGCCCCAAGATGAGCCTTGTGCACGTCCAAGAGGCCATAAAATTCAGTCATGTGTGTATTGCTGGAGTCTCGAGGAGGCTGGGGTCAGGGACAGGAGTATTAGTGAACAGAAGAGAGAATGCTCCTGGATATTCAGCTATAAGGAGAGGTTTCAGCTGATAAACGAGAGACCAAGAGCCCTAGAGTTTTCTACTAAGTAGGGAAGCAAGAGAACTGGGAGTGGTGGTTAGAGACCAGCCTCAGCAACTTAGCGAGACTCTCAGCAACCTAGCAAGACATTGTTTAAAAAAAAAAAAAAAAGGACTCAAAACTAACTTTCTGAAAATACACTGTCTCCTGGTATCTTTCAGGATTCACCACACAGTACAATCAATCCTAAATGGGCCCTTCCAAAGGTCCAAGACACAGGTAACCATGACTGCTCCTTTATCCTGGATGATGTTCTTCATGGAAACAGCCTGAATTTCCTCACCCAGGCTCCTCAGTGTCTGTATTTAATGCCAGTTTTCCCCACCTTTTCTTTTCTTTCTTTCTTTCTTTTTTTTTTTTTGTACTGCGGATTGAACCCAGGGGCATCGTACATCTGAGCTATACCCCCCAGCTCTATTTTTTATTCTTTCTTTTTTGCAGTATTGGGGATTGAACTCAGGGGCATTCTACCTCTGAAGTATACCCCCAGCCCTATTTTTTATTCTTTATTTTGAAACCGGGTCTCACTAAGTTGTGGAGGGCCTCACTAGGTAGCTGAGGCTGGCCACAAACCTGGATCCTCCGGTCTCAGCCTCCAAATGCTGGGATTACAAGCCTGCGCCACCATGCCGGCTTATTTTAAATTTTGAAATAGGGTCTCACTAGGTTGCTGAGAATCTTGCTAAGTTGCTGACTCTGGCCTTGAACCTACAATCCTCCCATCTCAGCCTCCCAAGGACTGAGATTACAGTTGTGGACCACTATGCCCAGCTGTCAGTTATTTTAAATATTTCTTTTTCTGTATTTCTTACTTTGTAAGAGGGGTCATAGCGGAAGGGGCTGATCATCTGCACTGTAAAATCTCCAGGGTGAGCTGGTCAGATGGTCCTCCTTTTGCTGATGTTTGCTGATGGCTAGTTTTGGCATTTTGGAGCAGAATGCAGTGTGTGTGTGTGTGTGTGTGTGTGTGTGTGTGTGTGTGTGTGTCGGGGAGATGAAAGGTGGAGAAGAGGAGAAGAGAGGAGAAAAAAGGGAGGAGGGAACCTAATGAAGAAGGAGGGGAAGAAGGAGCAGAAGTGGAAGAGGAAGAGGACCACCTTTAGGGGGAGGAGGGCTAGGAAAAGGCGCGGTGGGAAGAAGGTGGCGGAGGAGATGATGGAAATGGAGTTGGAGGGAAAGTAATAAAGACAGATGAGGGGGGAGAAGGAGGAAGAAATGCAGAAGGGGAGGCAGACAGGGAGCCTGGGAAGAAGAAGGGGCGGGGAGGAGGAGGAGGCTGGGGAGGGGCGGGAGCCGGCGGTCTCAGGCTCTGAAGTAGGCGGGCAGGCGCGGTGGGCAGGTTGGAAGAGGAGCATGGCGGGGCCCGTGGGGTTTCTGCTGGTCTGGGCGTACCTGCCTCTCAGCGCGCTCAGCTTTCCGTTCGCAGGTGAGAAGCGGCGCGCTGACGGCGGGATCAGTTAGAGGAGCCAGAGCCGAACCTGGCAGGTCTGCTGTTACAGGTGGTCAGACCTGAGGGATCTGATGACACGGAGGGTAGGAGGCACCCTGACTTCGTGCCCCTCAAAAAAAAAAAAAAAAAAAAAAAGATGCTAGTGGTATCTTCCAGGTACTTTTATATAGGAAACGTGATCCATGGCTGTTTTTTTTGTTTTGTTTTGTGTGTGTGTGTGTGTTTTGATTTGTTTTTTGCTGTACTGGGGATTGAACTCGGGGCATTCTACCTCCGAGCTATACCCCCAGCCTATTTATTTATTTATTTATTTATTTATTTATTTATTTATTTATTTATTTATTTATTTATTATTCTTTATTTTGAAACAGGGTCTCACTAAGTCGCAGAGAGCATCACTAGGTAGCTGAGGCTGGCTGCAAACCCGGATCCTCCGTCTCAGCCTCCCAAATGCTGGGATTACAAGCGTGTACCACCACGCTGGGCTATGACTGGGTTTTAAAATCCAGGAAGATTCAACTAATAACAGTGAAAGAATGGGAGTGGCATCTGAACGTTCTGTGGGCAGAAGTCTTGTAATTTGAAATTTTTCTCTCTTTCTTTCTACTGGGGATGGAACCATTCTACCTCCAAGTTCTACCCCCAACTCGATTTTATTTCTTATTTTGAAATAGGGTCTCTCTAAGTTCCTGTAAAGTCTCATTAAGTGTCTGAGGCTGGCTTCAAACCTGCAATCCTCCTGTCTCAACCTTCCAAGTACTGGAATTACAGTTGTTTGCTACCACTCCCAGTTTCTTCTTCATCTCTTTTATATATATATATATTTTGAAACAAGGTCTCACCGAGTTGCTGAGGGCCTTGCTAAGTTGGTGAGAGTGGCCTCAAACCTGTGATCCTCCTGTCTCAGCCTCCCAAATACTGGGATTACAAGGATGTGCCACCACATCTGGCTTCTAATACATTTCAAATGCCTTATGTAAAGGTAAAATGGCACTTTAATTTGTGAAAAGTCTTTTCTTAAATTGCTTTACCAAAGTCATGTTGCCTTTTACAAATGTGAAATGATAATGTAAGAAGGGATTTCATTTTGGGTTCATTTCTTACTATTTGATGAGGATTATGCATATTTGTGAAAACAATTTTTTTTTTTTGCAGTGGCTAAGATCAATCATCTTACATGCATCACTTTTAAGTATTCTTCAGGACATCTTTGCATTTAAAAATAAATAAAACAGGCAGGCATAGTGGCATATGCCTGTAATCCAAGTACTTGGGAAGCTGAGACAGGAGGATCACAGGTTCTAGGCTAGCCACAGCAATTTATCGAGATCCTCAGCAACTTAGCAAGACCCTGTTTCAAAATAAAAATATTAGCCGGGCGTGGTGGTGCACACTTGTAATCACAGTACTTGGGAGGCTGAGACTGGAGGATCGCAGGTCAAATCCTGCCTCGGCAACTTCATAAGGCTTTCAGCAACCTAGTGAGACCCTGTTTCCAAATAAATAAAATCAGGCTGATGATGTAGCTTGGAGATAGAATGCCTCTGGGTTCAATACCCAGTACCAAAAAAAATTAAATAAATAAATAAATAAATAAATAAATAAATAAAAATATTAATTAAAAAGATCTGAGGGTGTAGCTTGGAGGTAGAATGCCTCTGGGTTCAATCCTTAGTACCAAAAATATAAAAAATAAAACAGTACTGACAAATGTATTTTTTTTACAGGAAGAGAGAGAGAGAGAGAGAGAGAGAGAGAGAAGAAATGAGAAAGAGGATCTCAATGTAACTAAGACTACTGCTTTCATATCAGCCAGAATTTTTATTTTATACTTATTAAAAGTAGTGCTTTTTAAGCTGGGTGTGGTGGTGCACGATTGTAATCCCAGCATTTGGGAGGCTGAGACCAGAGGATCTGGGCTCGAGGTCAGCCTCAGCTACCTAGTGAGGCACTCCTCAACTTAGTGAGACCCTGTTTCAAAATAAAGAATAAAAAATAAAAATTAGGGCTGGGGAGTATAGCTCAGAGATAGAATGCCCCGGGTTCAATCCCCAGTACCAAAAAAAAAAAAAAAAAAAAAAAAAAAAAAGTAGCACTTTTTGACTTGGCCATAGGTTTCTTTATATATGCTTTTATGGTGCCTTGTAATTGTATATCATGAGGTTCAGAGTGATGGAAACAGGCACACAGCACCTGGTGTGTTTCCGTCTGTATGCCACCCTGCGGCTCCTCCCTCCTGTACGTTTAGTGAAGTTGGTAGTGATACTTCATGTACCAGCGTGACATTACCGGAACTGTTTCCTTCCTCAGTCCTCCCACCTCCCCTTCCCACCTCTAACAGAACCACCTTATGGCTCAGCTATACCACTCCTTGGTATTTTCCCCAAAGCATTAAAGCCAGGATACTAGACACATGCATACCGATGTTTACAGCAGCACAATTCACAACGGCCAAATTATGGGCTGTGGGTTTCTTTTTTTTTCAATCAGAAGTCACGTTTGTTTGTATGTAAGAAATAATATGTATACGTGAAGGAAGCCGCTTAAGATGCTCCTAAGACACTTCTCCACTGCAATGTCTGGCCTCCTGAATTATCCACCTCCCATTTTCTCATGTGATGTCATCTCTGTGCGACCCAGAGCCTTAGTGATGAATCATTTCTCAAAATAAGGTAAAAAAGAATGAAAGTCCGTTGGTCTTGGGCACCTTAACCTATATTTAAGATCACCTAAGCCGGGCGTGGTGGCGCACGCTTGTAATCCCAGCATTCGGGAGGCTGAGACCGGAGGATCCGGGTTCAAGGCCAGCCTCAGCTACCTAGTGAGGCACTCCGCAACTTAGTTGACTCGGTTTCAAAATAAAGAATAAAAAATAGGGCTGGGGGTATGGCTCAGAGGTAGAATGCCCCTGGGTTCAATCCCCAGTACGGCAAAAAAAAAAAAAAAAAAAAAAGATCACCTAAACCAGGAGTGGTGGTGCACACCTGTCATCCCAGTTCTTGGGAGGCTGAGATAGGAGGTTTACAGGTTCCAGGCCAGCCTCAGCAATTTAGGGAGGCCCTCCAAAACTTAGCGAGACCCTATTTCGAAATAAAGAATAAAAAAATAGGACTGGGGGGGTTGTAGCTCGGAAGTAGAATGCCCCTGGGTTCAATCCCTAGTATCACAAAAATAAATAAATAAATAAATACATAAATTAATTAATTAATTAATTAAATAAAAAAGAAAATAGGGCTAGGGGTATAGCTCAGAGGTAGAATGCCACTGTATTCAATCCCCAGTACCACACACACACACACACACACACACACACACACACACACACACAAACAAAACAAAAACAAAAAGAGTGTAAGGGGTATAGCTCAGAGGTAAAATGCCTCTAGGTTCAATCCCCAATCCCCCCCACCGATCACATAGTGCTTGTCTGCTTTCAATCTTTATAACGGTTGCCTGTTCACCATTGTTCTCCGGTCCTCTCAGAAGCCCCTTTATTGTCTCCATGGGCTTCATTTGAGCCACCAAGGTGCATACCGGAAGGGTTTTTTCCTTATACTTTTATTGGCGCATTGTAATTATACATCACAGAGAGGTCTAAAGTTCCATGAAGGAACACACACAGGTCTTGGTCTTGGTGTGCCTCCCTCCAGGTCCTGCCCCGCTACCCGCCCCTCCGGTAGGTGTTAGTGAGGTTGGTAGAGACGCCTGCACACGTGGGCACAGCGTGATTTGAGCAGTTCCTCTCATCAGCTCTCCCTTCCCCTCCCCACCATCCCTTCCACTATTCCACTGGTCTCTCTCCTCAATTACCCAAAGTCCCCTTTGTTACCTATTTTCTCTCTAGCTTCTGCATATGAGAGAAAACATTCAATCTTTGACTTTCTGAGATTGGCTAATCTCAGCATAATATTCTCTACTTCTATTCATTTTTCTGCAAATGACATAATTTTGTTCTTCTTTATGGCTGATTAAAATTCCTTTGTGTGCGTGTACCACATTTTTGTTTATCTGTTCATCTGTCGATGGACTCCCAGTTTGGTTCTAGAATTTGGCTATTGTGAATCATGTTGCTATAAACATGTGTCACTATAGTATTCTGACTAATGATTTTGGAAAGATACTGAGGAGTAGTATAGCATATTGTAAAGTTTTTGCTTTGTTTTGGTACTGGGGACTGAACCCAGGGGCACTCTACCACTGAACTACACCCAAGCCCTTTTGATTTTTTATTTTGAAACAGGGTCTCCTCACGTTTCTGAGGTTCTCACTAAATTACTGATGCTGACCCTGAACCAGCATTTCTCCTGTCTCAGCCTCCCAAGTGCTGGGATTCCAGGGGTGCACCACTGCACCCAGCATACTGTAAGTTTTTGATGCTGATAATATTCAGTGCAAGCCATAACAACTGTGTCCTCACAGCAACTTGTCCTGAGATAATAAAATGCCATTGGGATTAAGGGGCAATCTGACTTTGGGGAACTTAGACTGCAAGAAGCGTTGTGTTTTAGTGCTTAGCAGCAATGGCATGGCAGATTGAGAATCTGCTAACTGCACGGGATGCAGAAGTTAAATGTCATAGGTATCTTCACTCAGTGATCACACAGGCGTAGTGGGAGAGTGCACTCTGTGTGGTGTGTGCTGAATCATCTGTGTCCCGCCCTGGAAGAGGAGAAACCATTGAACTCATCACACTGCACAGAGCTGTGCTTGAACGCTCTTGTTCCAGGGCTGAAAATTGTCTGGGCACAAAATATGATTTCCCCACTGATCCATGCTGTTGGGTTGTCAGAGGGAATACAGGAGGATGGGGTCCCAGATGGGCAGACCCCACCATGCTCTGTGCACTCCAAATTCTGGGGTCATCATCATTGCCGGTTAACATTGGAAGCTCCCATGGGGTAGAGCTGCCTGCCAGCCAGTCATTGAATTTCAGCAAAGGTTTATGCTAACATGTGAAACTTGCATTTCAGTAGCCTTTATTATTTTATGGAGATGAGAAGGAGCTCTGAGCCTTGTGTGTTCCCACTGGCTGAGAGATGATTGTTCCCCCTCCTCTTTTTTTTTTTTTTTTCTCTTGTGGTACTGGAGATTGAACCCAGAGGCATTCTACCTTCAAGCTACACCCTCAGCCTGATTTTATTTCTTATTTGGAAACAGGGTCTCACTAGGTTGATGAGAGTCTCACTATTTGCTGAGGCTGTCCTTGAACCTGTGATCCTCTTGTCTCAGCCTCCCAAGTACTGGGATGACAAGTATATGCCACCATGCCTGGCTCCCCCTCCTCTTCTTTTGCACCTTCCTCCACTTCGGGCAAGCTCTTAGCATTTCAGCTCCTTCTCTGGTCTCTCCTGGTTCCAGCTGAGCTTCCCCAGTGACCAGGGACCCCAGGCCTCAGATGGCTTTTATTTTCCACTTCTGAAATAGAAGGTTAATGGTTTTTGCAGCCTCCCAGGGCTGTTGGAAGTTAAATGAGGTACTGTTCTCAACATGTCGTTGTTATTGATTGCTATTATTGGGTTGCAGGTACTATTGTTGTTATTATTATTTTGGTACTGGGGATGGAAACCAGGGGCATTCTACTTCCAAGCTATACCTCCAGCCCTTTTTTATTTTGAAACACGGTTTTGCTAAATTGCTAAGGGCCTTCTTATGTGGTCGAGGCTGCCCTTGAACCTGCAACCCTCCTGTCTCAGCCTCTCCAGTGCCGGCATGAGGGGCTTGCACCACTGCCCCCACTGAGGAAAGGCTTATTTAGGCTCACAGCTTTGGGGGTTTCTGTCATTGCTCTTGGGCCTGTGGTGAGGAGGCAGAACACCAGCGTGAGAAGAGGGCAGTGGAGCAGAGCTGCTCACCTCATGGCCAGAGAGTGAAAAGAGAAAAAAAGCCAGGGGCTGCAGTCCCAGGATCCCTTCGAGGACACAGCCCCAGGGACCTACGGCCACCCACGAGGCTACATCTCTATTTTTTTTGGTACTGGGTGTTGAACCCAGGGGCATTCTATCTCTAAGCAATGCCCCTAGTCCTATTTTTTTTTATTTTGAAACAGGGTCTCACCAAGTTTCAGAGGACCTCACTAAGTTGCTGAGCCTGGCTTTGAACCCCCAATCCTCCTGTCTCAATCTGGCATGTACTGGGATTATAGATGTGCAACACCACACCTGGCTTAGAGACTCCACCAAGCTGTAGACCAAGCCTTTAACACATGGGCCTTTTGGGATGTACGCCAGGAGCAAGCTATAGCAATACCATACAACTGTATTTTACCTGCTACCCAACTTCTTCATCTTCAACTCACTGCCCAAGCAAGATTGATAGGCAACCTCTCCCCCCACCAAAATAATTCATTCCCGTCCAGACTTGTGAATATGACTGTGTTTAGAAACTGGGTCTTTGCAGATGCAGTTAGTTAAGATATGATCATTATGTGCCAGGCATGGTGGGGCATGCCTGCAGTCGCATCACTTGGGAGGCTGAGACAGGAGGATCACAGGTTTCAAGACAGCCTTGGCAACATAAATCCTCAGCTATTTAGTAAAACCCTGTTTCAAAATAAAAAATAAAAAGGGATGGGGGTAGGGGAAGGTCAGAACTAGAATGCCTAGAATGCCCCTGGGTTCAATCCCAGTACCAAAAAAAAGAAGTCCTACAAATCTTAATGTTTTATCAGATATGGTCTCTGAGCCAGGCATGGTGGCACATGCCTGTGATCCCCATATGTGGGAAGCTAACAGGAGGATTGTAGGTTCAAGACGACCAGCCTCAACAACTTAGTCAGGCCCTCAGCAACTTAGCAAGATCCTGTTTCAAAATAAAGAAAAATAAAATAGGGCTGGGGGTGTAGCTTAGAGGTAAAACACCCTGGGTTCAATTCCCAGACACACACACACACACACACACACACACACACACACACACACACACACACACACACCCCTCTGTTCCCACTCAGGATAATGGGCAATGTGAATTAAAAGGCAGATTCTTAGGCCTTGCCCCAAACTTATTGAATCTGATTTTTTGAGAGAGTCACTCACGAATTTCTAGGTAGATTCAGTAATAATATTTGGAGAGTACAGTGAAAGCAAAATAAAAATTAGAAATCATCCACAGTCCACATTACAAAAAATAAGCACTATTGAATTTTTATGGATAATCTTCAAAGTATTTTCATTTTTTACTAGAATGAAATTTGGTGAAATGTATTTGTTCCTTTTCTTTTAAATGTTAAATCTAGTGAAATAAGTATTTGTTCAAAATTGTGTCTTTCAGGTGATTATTCACCAAGTGTAGGTGAGTTGGTAACAATCTTTTTAAGGTTTCTTTTTAAAAATTTCAAGAAAATGTGAAGTTCTTAAATACTTCTTTTCCTGGTAATAAATCACATTTTTCATGAACAACTACTGTTTTATGTACTTGTAGATAAAGGTAAAGTAAGTTCCATGTTAAACATAGTTAAGGAAAAAGAAAAAAGATATCATAATTTTACTTTCAGTTTTACTATTGATACTTTTGAGTGACTAAATATGTTTTATTACATACAACTCCAAGGTGTGATTTTCTGTTTGCAAAAATTGTTATAGACTGTAATGAAATAGAAAATGCCTTTTCTCACCTGAAGATAAAATACAAAATTTTCCATATCTAGTTATATGATTATCTTTGTTAATGCTTAAATGACATTATAAAGCTGATTTTACTTTAAAATTTTCTTAGTGATTGCTATTTCAAATTGGTTCCTATTTTTAAACTACTATTAATCATGCCAGAGTGAACATTTATAATCGGAATGTCATTCCAACTAAAACTAGGAAAGTACAGGGCTGTTTTGGATGGTTGTAATACATGTGATATTATAAGAAAGAACTTATAAACCTATATAATATAGCAAGCAGAATTATTTTATGATTATATACTTTAAAAACCCTATAAATATTAGTAAAATTGCTAATTTTAATAAGATAATCTGGCTATGTGGCTGGTTATAATATATACAACAATCAATCGTGTTTCTCTTTACTGGTAAGAACAAGCTAGACATTGATGGAAAGGTACAAATTCTATTTTATATCAATGATAAGAAATACTTTGGAATGAAGTCATCAAGAAATGTATAAGATTTATATAAGGTAAATGATAAAATCACATTCAAGAACAAAACTAATTCTGAAAAATAGATGATTGTGTCATATTCTTGATGGAAGACATAATCCAATAACAATATTGCCTATGTATATAAGAGTCTATTTTAATGTCTAAAAACAGTAAAATAAATTTCACTTCAAATTTTATTTCTCAGATTCTGAAACTCCATTTTCAGAGGTAGAAGGTAAGTTGATCAGAAAACTTTCACTATTATTATTTCTTTTAATTTTATAAAAATGAAGGGACTGATAATCTTTTTTCTGACAAAAAAATTATTTTTCTCTCCAGATAAATAACACTTTGACCAGTGCTAAATGTTTATACTCTTTGATTTGTGCCAATCTAATAGAGAATACCAGATTTTAAAATTCATATAGAAAATAATCCAATAACAATTCTGAACAAAAATAGAGAAACATTTTGTCTTATTAGGTATTTAAATATACAGTAAGTATTATAATATAAAAGCCTGGTATCAGCCTAGGAGTAGTTAAGTAATAACAATAACAATAATAATAGCAATGAGAAATATTTTGTGGTGCTTGCCAGCTCTAGAACTGACTCTTTTTGCCACCACGCTCTCTTGCCTCTCCATGAAGGTTATGAAACTTGGTAGAACATACAGAATGGATGGAAGGATGGATCAGGATTTAGAACATGGTCTTATTTTATTTATACTTTTATTGGTGCATTATAATGATACATCCTACTGAGGTTGGAAGTGATATATTTATGCAAGCACGCGGCACTTGGCATGTTTCCCTCCACATCCAACCTCACACGGCCCCCCTCATACATGCTAGTGATTGGTAGTGATGTCTTTATATATGGACATAACATTACCTGAATTGTTTCCTTCCTCAATCCCCAACGCCCTCTCCCAGTTCCCTTCCACTGTTCTACTGGTCTCTCTCCTCATTTATCCCAAGTCCCTTTTCCTTCCTATTTTCTCTCTAGCTTCCACATGTGAGACATTTTGGTACCTGTGAGGGTCTATGATGTGTTAAGTTAGAAAATTAAGTTAAAGGTATAAAGTATGATTCATTTTGAGGGACAGCAAAGCTCTATGTATGTTTTTGTCTGTGTGTGAGATGCATGGTTATATATGTTATATGTTCAGTACAGATACAATATTTATTTATTTATTTATTTATTTATTTATTTTTTATTTACTTACTTACTTACTTATCATTACTGGGGATTGAACCCATGGGCATTCTACCTCCAAGTTACACTCTAGCCTTTTTCATCTTTTTAATTCAAAACAGGGTCTGGCTAAGTTGCTGAGGTTGGCCTTGAACCTGTGATCTTTCTGTCTCAATCTCCCAAGTATTGGGATCATAGGTGTGCACCACCATGCCTGGCCACATTTTTTTTAATGAATATTTTTGATCTGGGGTTAGTTGAATCCATGCATGTGGAACTCAGGGATATAGAGGACCACCTGTCTGTCTATAGAGTTGTGTGTGTGTGTGTGTCTGTGTGTGTGTGTGTGTGTGTGAGAGAGAGAGAGAGAGAGAGAGAGAGAGAGAGGGAGACAGAGAGAGAGAGAATAGGAGGAAGAGGAGGAGGAGGAGGAGGAAGAGGAGGAGGAGGAGGAGGAGGAGGAAGAGGAAGAAATGATGATGATAATGAATGATGACTGCAAGAAGGTCAAGAAAATAGCTAAATCTCTATCCAGGTGCTAGAAGAGCTCGTTGATAGATACATGCTACATGCTCATGCTTATGTTTCTAGGCTTAGAATAGATTTCTGGTAGTGGGGCAAATGCTAAACAAGACTGTGTGTTTTGCCCTGGGAAAAGGTGGAGCAGTGGCATAATAATAAAAAAAAAAATGTTTTTTTGATACTGAGGATTGAGCCCAGGGGTTTCTCCTTCCAAACTACACCTCCAGCCTTTTTTTTTTTTTTTTACTTGAAACAGAGTCTTGCTAAGTTTCTGAGAGTCTTGTTAAGTTGCTAAGGCTGTCTTCAAACCTGTGATCCTTCTGTCTCAGCCTCCCACGTACTGGGATTATAGGCATGGACCATCATGCCGGGTTAAAACAAAAATCTTTATCCTTGGAGATCCAACAGTTCTGCTGCTGTGGGGTGCAATGATGTCCCATGGAGCCGCAGCTGTGACTTCGATCTCACTGTGCAGTGACTCCTAGGAGGACGTCACTATCTGATATCCACTAATACTTCCAGGGAGAGTTGAAAGATTTTGTTTTCTGTAGATGGCGAATGTGTCTTTCCATTTTTCTATAAAAATAAAATCTTCCATGACTGCGTCACATTCAATTCAAAGCACAAGTGGTGCTCGGTGAATGAAACTTACCAAGGCTACTGGAAGTACTGCAGCCGGACAGGTGAGTCTCGCCTCCAGTGGAGGTCACCTGGGTCCCTGGGGCTATTTGATGAAATGTCCTGGGATACTCTGCAATCAGAACCCAGAACTGGTTCAAATGGGGAGAGGAAGGACATGTAATTTCTGTCCATTTGAATGTCATGTGGCACCAAAGATATGTTAGTATTTCGACCACATTATCTTGAAAAGAAACCTTTTTGTTACTTGTTTGTGCATGTATGTATGTGTATGTATGTATGTATGTATGTATGTATGTATGTATTTGGTACTAGGGATTGAACTCAGGGGCATTCTATCCCTGAACTATACTCCCAGCCCTATTTTATTTTGAAACAGGGCCTTGCTAAGTTGTTGAGGCTGTCAGCAAACCTGTGATCCTCCTGTCTCAGCCTCCCAGATACTTAGATGGAATCTCAGTGTAGTTTTGATTTGCATTTCCCTGATTGACAATGATATTGGATGTTTTTTCATATTATAGAGGAACATGAAAACAGTGTGAGGTTGTAATCTGTCACCAATCTGTTCTCCTCTGTTTTTTGGTGAAACAGGGTGGAACAGATGGTAGAGTGAACATGGGTGTGTACGGTGGTGGTGGTGGTGATGGAGGTGGTGTGTGTGTGCCCGTGGTGTGTGTGTGTGTCCGCACACACATTGGAGGGAGCTGTCAAGAATCGAGGGTTTCTCTTCTGACTGCCTTTTTCTCTGTGCAGATTTTGCTCCGTGTGTGTTTCCCTTTTGGTACAGACGCCTCATCTACTGGGGATGCACCACGGATGGGGAGGAGTTTGGAAGAGCATGGTGCTCACTGACCAAGAATTATAACAAGGACCAGGTTTGGAAATATTGCTGATGAAGATGAGATTTACTAGCCGGGCGTGGTGGCGCACGCTTGTAATCCCAGCATTTGGGAGGCTGAGACCGGAGGATCCGGGTTCATGGCCAGCCTCAGCTACCTAGTGAGGCACTCTGCAACTTAGTGAGACTCGGTTTCAAAATAAAGAATAAAAAATAGGGCTGGGGGTGTAGCTAGGAGGTAGAATGCCCCTGAGTTCAATCCCCAGTACCGCAAAAAAAAAAAAAAAAAAAAAAAAAAAAAAGATGAGATTTACTGGGAGAGGGGAATGAAGACGTTTAATGATTTTCATTGGGAAATAACCTGTAGTTTTTGTTGAAAAGGGAGATGGTGGGATCCTCATTAAAAAAAATTTTTTTCCTGCGGTGTGAGTTGAAAGTGACTTGATTGTAAATAACTTATTGTAAATAACCTGTATTCTAGCTTTAGCATGTTTACTTGCTAACTGCAAAATCAGGCTCTTTGAAAATTAAGTGTATCTTCTTCAGGTCATAGTGATGTGTCAATACAGGCTCATCAATCCTCACAAATGTGTACCTCTGATGGGGATATTGATAATGAGGCAGGCTATGCATGTGTGGGGGCAGGGGGCACATAAGAAATCTCTGTAATTCTAACTCAATTTTTCTGTTGACTTAAAACTAGTTGAAAAAAAAAAAGACATTTATTGCTGGGCACAATGGTGCACGCCTGTAATCCTAGTACTTGGGAGACTGAGACAGGCGGATCGCAGGTCAAGACCAACCTTAGCAACTTAGCAATACTCTCAGCAACTTAGTGAGACCCTGTTTCAAAATAATAAATAAAGGGCTCCACTGCACTTGAAGGAGGCCGGTCCACAGAGGAAAAGTGAGCTTCTCCTGGCCGCCCTCTCGATCCCCGCACCTCCGGCTGGACTGACACCCCAGCTGCAGGACCGTGTCCCTCAGTCCCAATGCCACTACGGGCAGAGCTGAGTGGGAGCCAGAGGTTGGAGCTGTGGCTGTGTCCCCCGGGGGCGAGTGCAGCAGAACACTGTCACTACCAACTTTTATGCGGGCATGTTGCTAAGACAGCGTGTGGGTCTGGTATAATTTGGTTTCCAGAGATTCTGCCTTATCAAGAAAGACGCGAAAAAGTCTCTTGGAAAGAAAACTGTAAGCCACGACATATTTTTACATGGTTGTCAGCATACTTCCCAATATGGAAACTTCTCCCAACCTTGTTTCACCTGGTGGAGACGGTGGGTTAAGTTCTGAATCTGAGCTCCAAAAATTGTTAATTGGTGAAAGGATGCGATGTGTGCGCATCATAAAACTAATTATCAGTCTTCGGAAGCCCAACACACAAAGCTGCTGCATAATCATAATCATAATCTGCATAATCTAACTCAGAGTTAGAAAATGAACTCACACATGCACCAAATGAACGGGAAGCTGACCAGAAAAAATCCCAGCTCTTGCCTGAAGAGGTCAGAGAGGAATGAGTAGAGAAAACTAAAGTCCTAGAAGAAATGACACCGTAGGTATTAAGTCCACAAAAATTAGAATTGTCAAGAGCCCCAATACAGCAAGAATTAAAAACTCCAATGCGAGAGCATTTACAGAAGCCAGTGAAGAAGTTGAAAAGTATAGAGCCGAGTATAATGAGCTTCGCTATGAGCATACATTTCTCAAGTCAGAATTCCAACACCAGAAAGAAGAGTTCGAACGTAGTTCAGAAAAAGAAAAAATAAAGTATGAATTAGAGTGCATCATGACGGGAGAATGTGGTGGAGCAACTCATTCACCTCATGGCCAGGCAGAAGAGCCGAGGGCCCACTATCCCCTTCAAGCCCCCCTCTACTGACCTGGAAGATCTCCCTCTAGGCCCCGCCTCTTAAAGGTCCTACCACCTCCTAATAGCACCAAGCTGGAGAAGAAGCCTTTGGGGGACATTCCAGATTCAAACTGTAGCAGTGAAGATGCTGCATAAGAGAAGTGTAGAGCTAGCAGAGGCGGGTTCATGAGGTTTAAGGAAAGAAGCTGTCTCCATAACTTAACAGTGCAAGATGAGGCAGCAGATGCTGATGGGGAAAGCTGCAGCAAGTTATCCAGAAGATCGAGCTAAGATAAAGATGACGGTGACTACACTAAACCACAGACTTTCTTTTCTTTTTTGCGGTACTGGGGATTGAACTCAGGGGCATTCTACCTCCGAGCTATACCCCCAGCCCTATTTTTTATTCTTTATTTTGAAACCGGGTCTCACTAAGTTGCGGAGTGCCTCACTAGGTAGCTGAGGCTGACCGTGAACCCGGATTCTCTGGTCTCAACCTCCCAAACGCTGGGATTACAAGCGTGTGCCACCACGAACTACGGACTTTCAATGTAGATGAAGTAGCTTTCTATAGGAAGGTGCCACCATCTAGGACTTTAATAGCTGGAGAGGAGAAGTCAGCATCTGACTGACAGGACAGGCTAACTCTTTTGTTAGGGGCTGATGCAGCTGGTGAATTTAAGTTGAAGCTAGTGCTCCTTAACCATTCTGAAAACTGGAGAGCCCTTAAGAATTATAGTAAAATCTATTCACCTATAGTCTATAAATGGACATGACAGCATAGCTATTTACAATGTGGTTTACTGAATATTTAAAACCCACTGTTGACAACTATTGCTCAGAAAAAAAGTATTCCTTTAAAAACTACTGCTCATTGACAATGAATTTACTTGGTCACCCAAGAGGTCTTATGGAGACGTACACCAAAATTAATGTTTTTATTCCTGTTAATATCCATTCTGTATCCCATGCATCAAGGAGCAATTTGGGCTTTTATGTCTTATTATTTAAGAAATAAATTTCCTAAGGGTATAGCTGCCATAGGTAGTGACTCTTCTGATGGTAATTTTAGAGCATCTGGAAAGGATTCACCATGTAAGTGCCATTAGGAAAATTTGTGATTTTTTGGAGGACCAAAATACCACCATTAACAAAAGTCTCGGAGAAGTTGATTCCTACCCTCAGGGATGACCTCAAGGGGTTCACAACTTCTCTGGAGGAGGTAACTGCAGATGTAATTGAACCAGCAAGAGAACTAGAATTAAAAGTAGAGCCTGAGATACAACTTTTTTTTTAAATTTCTTTTTTACTATCCCTTGATGAAAGTTTAATGGATCAGGAATTGCTTGTTCAGAATAATTTTAAAAAATGGTTTCTTGAGATGGAATTTATTCCTCTCTAAGATGCTGTAATTGTTGAAATGACAAGTTTTACAGTATTACATAAATTTAGTTAATAAGGCAGCAGTATTCAAATTGACTTCTGTTTTTAAAGAAAGTCTTCTGTGGGTAAAATGCTATCAGATAGCATGATATGCTAAAGGGATGTTTTGTGAAAAGACAAGTCAATTGATATGGGAAACTTCATTACTGTCTTATTTTATGAAACTGACACAGCAGCTAACCCTCTGCCGACATTACCCTCCTCGGTCAGCAGCCGTCGACACTGAGGCAAGGACTCACCAGCGGAAAGATTATGACTTACTCAAGGTCCAGATGATTGCTAGCCTTTTTTTTTTTTTTTTTTTTTTTTTAGCAATAAAGCTTTTTTTTCCATTAAAAATAAGTAAAAAGGGCTGGTGGTGTAACTCAGAGGTAGACTGCCCCTGGGTTCAAGTGCCAGTACCCATGCCCCCATGAAGTCGATTAAGGAAGAATTTTCTTCCTTCCTTCCTTCCTTCCTTCCTTCCTTCCTTCCTTCCTTCCTTCCTTCCTTCCTTCCTTCCTCCCTCCCTCCCTCCCTCCCTCCCTCCCTCCCTCTCTTCGTCCTTCCTTCTTTCCTTCCAAGATGGAACCCAAGAGCATTCTACCTCTGAGCTACACTCCCAGCCCTTTTTGTTTATATTTTATTTGGAAACAGGAATCCTCCTGTCTCAGCCTCCCAAGTACTGGGATTACTGTTGTGTGCACCCAAGCCTGGGTGTATATTTCCTTTCATTTATGGAAGCTAGAGAGAAAATAGGAAAGAAAGGGACCTCATGAGAAGGAAGAAAGAGACCATGGAGTAGAGGAAGGGGACTGGGAGAAGGAGGAGAGGGAAGAGGGAGGCTTGGGGAAGGAAACAGACCAGATGTTATGTGCACATGAATGTATCACTATGAATCTCCCTGTGATGTAGAAGTACAACGCACTCACAAAGTAAAAGAGAAAAATGGAAGTCTATTAAGACTGCATTTCTGAAGTAAGGTCAAATTTTAAGAGTCAAGTTCTATCTCTCTCTCTCTTGCTCCTTGTTCTATTTTATTTTACATTTTGATCCAAGTCACTACCCTCACCCCCCGCCCCACCACCCAGCAGCCTTTGTGCCTGACAGTGGGGAAGCCATGGAGGACAGCAGGCATAGACAATCTTACCTGAAAGAGTAGCAACAGGTCCTGGTACGTGTCTGAAACCATGACTGCACCACAGGGTGGTGACAAAACGCTCTGCGGGGAGGCTGAAGCCCCCTCCACTATTGCAAAAGAAGCCAGCTGAGGAGAATTCAGAAATAGATCTCAAGATCTATTTCCATCTCATCCTTTTTTTATTTACTTATTTTTTAAATTTTGAAACAGGGTACAGGGTATTGCTAAGTTACTGAGGGTCTCGACAAGTTGCTAAGGCTGGCCTCCAACCTGCCATCCTCCTGTCTCAGCCTCCCAAGTACTGGGATTACAGGTATGCATCATTGAGTTTGGCAAGACTGCCCATTTTAAACAATTTCTTTAACACTGAAGATGATCAAGCTTATAACTTTTGACTAAATAATGGACTGCATAATTTTTGTGATCGTTAAAATAATCAATAATGACATATTCCATTTCAGCATGAGAGATAAATACTTATACCCTTTTCCTTCCCCTCCTCATCTTCTTCCTTCTTCTTGTGGTACCAGGGATTGAATCTAGGTGCATTCTACTTCTGAGCCACACACCCATCCCTTTTTATTTTTTATTTTTGAAACAGGGTCTTGCTAGGTTGTTAAGGCTGTTGTTGTCACTAAGTTATTGAGGCTGGCCTAGAACCTGCCATCCTCCTGTCTCAGCCTCCCCAGTACTGGGATTATAGGCATGTATCACCAAGCCCAGCTACTTACAGGCTTCATAGGCCACAGAACTCAAGGGCACTGCTGTATTTCTCCCCTCCATCAGCACATGCTCATTGGTTTTTGGAGGTAGGCCAGATCTCCCTGCCAGAAGGAAAGAGCTTATTCTTCAGGGAGACAGATGTGAGCCTTGGAGGGTAAGACGGGACTCCAGCACTGATTCTCACTTCTCTGTGTCCTCCACAGTACTTAGATAAGTCTTGGTGTTTTCGAAGAGACACAAGTCACAGATATATCAGGTGCCTTTCAAAATAGAATCCTCTCCTTTCCAGTTGTGGCCATTCCGTGTGTGTGTAGGGGGGGAGGCACAGCCAATGCCCAGTGGTGATCAATACAATGCTGGTGGGGTGGAGAACCAGGCAGAAGGTTATATTCAAATTAAGATTCCCATGAACTGCTAACAGGCCAGTCTTTGGAAAATGAGCTAAATTCTCAGAGAACTTCCAATAATTTTAAATTTTTTCAATTGAAGTAGAATCTATGCTGCGCAGAAGCTTAAAAAAAACAAATAACCCAATCAAAAAAATGGACAATTATATGAAAAAATGTTCAACATTGTTAGCCATCAGGGAAATGCAAATCAAAACTACCCTGAGATTCCATCTAACTCCAGTTCGAATGGCAATCATCAAGGATATAAACACTAACAAATGCTGGTGAGGGTGTGAAGGAACTTTTATACATCACTGGTGGGACTGTAAATTAGTACAACCACTATGGAGATCAGTGTGGAGCTTCCTCAAAAGACTAAGAATGGAACCACCATATGACCCAGCTATACCACTCCACAGTATCTTTCCAAAAGAATTAAAAGTCAGAACACTATAGTGATACATGCATAGCCATGCTTATTGTAGCACAATCTACAACAGCCAAATTATGGAACCATGCTGTGTCCACTAATAGAGGAACAAGATAAAAAATGTGTTACATCCACTGTGGAATTTTACTCAGCTATAAAGAAGAACAAAATGATGTCATCTGCAGGAAAATGGATGGAAGTAGAGAATAGTATGCTAAGTGAGATCAGCCAGTCTCTGACAGTCAAGGGCGGCAGGTTTTCTCTCATGTGTGAAAGCGAGAGAGAAAATAGGAGACCAGAGCAACTTCAGATAGTTGAGGAGCCAGACCAGCAGAATAGAGGGAGGGGAGTGGCGGTGGGAGGTGGGGAGGAGGAAAAGGTGGCTTGAGGAAGGAAACAGTTCAAATAATACTGTGTGCATATGTGAGGGTATCACTCCCAGGCTCACTAACATGGGTGGGGAGGCAGAAGGGGCAGCGCGGTGGGATGTGTAGGGAAACATACCAAGTACATTATACTTATACCACTTTGGACCTCACTATGATGTAAAACTACAATGCCCCAATGAAAGTGCAAATAAAATAAAGCCCGGAGAGACCCCTTATCTTCACCAGCACGTAATGATGCTGAAGAAGGCACCTCCTATCAGCTGGAAAGCGGGTCCTCAGCAGATACTGAGCCTGCTGCAACCATGGACGTCCCAGCTGTGAGAACTACAAGGAATAGATTCCCATTGTTGGTAAGCCACCCAGAGTGTGGCATTTGTTATAACAGCCATGGGAACTTGGAACAGTGAGGAAACAGAAGCCAGAAAGGGTGACTTCCTGTGGCCACCCACACTGCAAGTGGAAAACGTGGGTAAGATACAGACCTCTGGGGCCAGGCCCCCTGGCATACGTCTGTGACCTATTATTTCTGCCCCCCCCCCAGAGAACAGTGACAGACACAGTTCCCAAACACCTTTTGTTTTTGTGGGCCACATCTATCAATATTTACCATATCAGAAACCAAAGCTAAGATAAGCATGGTGGCATGCACCTGTGATCCCAGCTATGCAGGGGGAGGGAGGGGGACTGTAAATTCGTATCCAGCCTAGGCAACTTACTGGGACCCTCTCTCAAAATAAAACAAAAAAAGATAAGAGATATGTAGCTCAGTGCTTGACTAGAATGTGTGAGGCCCAGGGTTCTATCCCCAGTACTGCGAAAAGAAAAAAAAGAAGACATTTATACTAAGAATAATTTAAAAGAAAAGAATACACAAGCATGTGACTTCTGAGCCTCCCAGTGAGGATGTCATTACACATCATTTTATTTATTTATTATTTATTTTGCAGTCCTAGGGCTTGAACCCAGGGGCATTCTACCTCTGACTATACCCCCAGCCATATTTTTTAATTCCTTATTTTGGAACAGGTTCTCACTAAGTTGTAGAGGGCCTCACTAAGTAGCTGACGCTGACCACGAACCTAGGATCCTCCTGTCTCAGCCTTCCAAGTACTGGGATCACAGGCATGGTCCACCACGCCTGGCTAAGAACATGATTTCTTTAAGTGCTTATTGTTCTGCTATGTCAAGAAGTGGACTTGTTGCCAGAGCCTGCCAGCAAAGTCAAACAGTCCTGCAATGGGGAGTGAGGATTAAGAAAAAGAAAGACAAGAGATATTCAGGAGGACTGTCGAGTTTGTTTAGCTTAGCTCTTATATACTCTTTCTTTCGAGCACAAGAGTATAGGTCTGGGTTCAGAGAACAAACATATACATCATGAATAACATAGTTAAAGTCTTGAAAACATCCTGCCTCCTGGAACATGGAACAAACAGAATTCTTGACCTAGGTCAGCAGTCAGTGAGTACTTAAGAAAATGTTTAGCTCTGAATCTCTATAAAAATAGACTTCTAGGCATTGGTAAGTCTGCAAAAACAGACCTTGAATACTGCCAGTCCCCGACAGATTCTCCTTTAAACACAGAGCAAAAGTCATCAACTCTCATAGTTGAGATGCAGCAAACTGTGCCTGTCTTAGGTTGTTCTCTTTAAGATACAAGTCTTACCTGTCATGGGAGCATAAGTGATATACACCTATGTCCTGTCTTAGGTTGACCTGTCCTTAAGAGAATGTTACCCGTCATTGACTACCAGTTCCTGCATAAGGGGTCATATGGAGTTTTATTCCATGCATTTCAGCTTTTATTTTCCATATAGTGCTGACAAAGGTTCACACCAATATAGGACACAAACACAGACCTAGGAGCAACAAAATTCCAACACCTAAAAGGCCTCCAGTTAAAGAAGAAAAAGATGGCCAGGAAGGCAGGGCAGCTTGCAATTTTTCCAGAATATCTTGAGCAATCTTAGCTGCATCGAAAGTAAGGGGTTCAGCATCCTTAAAATCAGTAATTTCTTGATATAATTTTAACAAGTCTAGCAACATATTTTCATAATGCCATATTCCTTGCAAATGTGCCTTAATCTTATCCCAGCTATGATCACTCTGATTATAAACTTTAGAAGTAACACAGACTCAATAAAATTTAACATAATACTTTAAACTTGTTCTAGTCTTTAACTCTTGAATACTAGTTTTTAAATTCTGAACATCTCCTAAGTATAAAACAGTATCATATAAGGCATTTAATCTATGTTCTAATTTAATATCTATATGCTCTTGAGTTCCTAAAGTATGAGTAACATTTTTAGACATCTGATTAACAAAGGAAGCTGTCTGTACTTCTTGAAATAAAGCAAGGGCAGCAGTTGTAGCTGTAGCTAAAAGAGTAAGGAGAACAACAATTCCAGCAATAATTAGCCCAACCATTCTGCAGGGGCGACTCAATGCCTTATCAATTTCTTTCTTTTCTTTTTTTTTTTTTTGTGGTACTGGGGATTGAACTCAGGGGTATTCTACCTTCGAGCTATACCCCCAGCCCTATTTTTTATTCTTTATTTTGAGACCGGGTCTCACTAAGTTGCGGAGTGCCTCACTAGGTAGCTGAGGCTGGCCGCAAACCCGGATCCTCTGGTCTCAGCCTCCCGAATGCTGGGATTACAAGCGTGCGCATGCCTTATCAATTTCTTGTAAAATTTGTAGCCCTTTTTCACTATACTAGGGCCCAGACACATTGACAGGTATCATAACAAAAGGCTGTTGAAGCAACATAATCTGCATCCCACTAGGTATATTAGATGCCCAAGAAGTAAGAATACGGTTATTAGCCGTGCATGGTGGCACACGCTTGTAACCCCAGCATTCAGGAGGCTGAGACCGGAGGATCTGGGTTCGCGGCCAGCCTCAGCTACCTAGTGAGGCACTCCACAACTTAGTGAGACCCTGTTTCAAAATAAAGAATAAAAAATAGGGCTGGTGGTATAGCTCAGAGGTAGAATGCCCCTGAGTTCAATCCCCAGTACTGCAAAAAATAAATAAATAAATAATAAAAAGTTGGGCTGGGGATATAGCTCGAAGGTAAAATGCCTCTGGGTTCAATCCCTAGTACCACAAAAATAAATAAATAATTAATTAATTAAAAAAAGGGCTGAGAGAGCCAGGTATGGTGGCACATGTTTATAATCCCAGTATTTGAGAGGCTGAGACAGGGGGATTGCAGATTTGCAGCCAGCCTCAGCTACCTAGCGAGGCACTCCGCAACTTAGTGAGACTCTGTTTCAAAAATAAAGAATAAAAAATAGGGCTGGGGGTGTAGCTTGGAGGTAGAATGCCCCTGAGTTCAATCCCCAGTACCGCAAAAAAAAAAAAAAAAAAAAAAAAAAGGGCTGGGTGTGTTTCTCAGTGGTATACCACCACTGGGATCTATCCCCAGTACCAAAAAAAAAAAAAAAAAAAGAAGAATACGGTTATTACAAGTAATGTTAAAATGAGCATCAAAGTTAATATCAGTATGTCCTGTAAGTATTACGTAAGGCAAATTTACACATGCAGTTACATTTTTAGGTTCGGTTCTACTTGGGTTTTTGAACGGTCATACCTCCCCTACTGCAGCAGCTAATTTTCATATATAAGCCTGTGGCTTTTGGGAGGAAGACCACCACAATCCTGCAGTAAAACCTAATTTCACTTCTGATAAAGCTCTATGTTTAGTTTGATTGTTTTCTGCTGAGGCGGCCCACTGCCTTAAGTATCGATTATAACCTTGGCCTACAGACTGGTCCAGAATACAGTCCACAGTACTTGTCACATTGCATCTCTGGGGTACAGAGGAGACGAGACACACTTCCTCCAATGTATACTATTGATATAACACACAGAGTCAACTCCGCAGGGGAGATGCGAGTGAGGAGATGTCATATTTTCAGCATCATTTCCCTCAGGTCCCCAGACGATGACTCCTTGTAAATGACAATTCGGATGCAGAGGCACACCTCTCTGTAGCACTTGTGGTGCCAATGTTAAACATCCAGAACAGTCACATTTCTTGAAAAACAAATGGGTAGTCCAGTACCTAGTCCAGTATAGTTGATGGGCACGCTTTTAGAAGGTGGAGAACTAGCTGTTGCAGGTAGACCCAATAGACGAGAGTTATTTACGGTTACAACGATTTCTCCTCCTTCCCATACAGCAGGATGTAACAACGGTGGATCTGGGAAATAAGTCCAATACACTTCAGCCAAAGTTATCTGCGTCGAGACCATCATCAGCCACATCCACCACAGCATCATCCCTGTCCGGCTTTGATCCTGACACTTGTCCAAAGAACCGCACCAGCCTCTCAGGAAGCCACCGCGCACTCTCTTCATCCTGTGGAAAAACACACATGCCCTCGTCCCCATATTAATACGGGGTTGGGTCCATGCCATTGCCCCATACAAGGTTCCTTCCATTTAACTTGAGCATAAGTATCTTGAGTGTGTGGATGCCAAAATCTATCTGTGGCCGAACGGTTGTGACATCCACATTTAAAAATTTTAAAATAAAAAGTGAATGATTTAAATAATTATGTGGTGTCTGGGGATATAATTCCCCCTTTTATATTTTTAGTAATTGAACTTTTAATGCCCCATTGGCACATTTGACAATACCTTGGCCCTGAGGGTTGTAGGGAATACCGGTTGAATGTTCAATATTAAACCGATAGCAAAAAATCTGAAATTTGTGGCTAATATAACTGGAACCATTATCTGTTTTAAGGATAGCTGGAATACCCGCAAGAGAAAAACAATTTAAACAATGTGTGATAACATGTTTAGTAGCCTCCCAGGTTTGTGCTGTAGCCATCATAAACCCACAGTAAGTATCTATGGTAACGTACACAAATTTTAACTTTCCAAATTTGGTTACATGGGTCACATCCATTTGCCACAAATGATTAGGTTTTAAACCATGGGGATTAACACCAAAATGAGTCACAGAAATATGTTCTGGACAAGAGGTATATTGCTTTACTATTTGCCTGGCAGCTTTTCTAGTAATATGAATTTTTTTTATTTTTTTATTTTTTTTAGTCCTAGACTATTTTGATGATGTAGAGCATGAGATTGCCAAGCTTGGTCTATCAGGGACAATCCCATCAATTGAGTAGCTGCGTCAGCCAGAGCATTCCCAGCTGCTAAGGGGTCTGGCAATCCTGAATGAGCTCTTATGTGACCTACAGAGCAACGTAACCTCCTATCCTGAATACAAGGTTGGATTTGAAGAAATAATTCCTTAACTTGAAGGTTTGCGGTATCTAAATAAGCAACAGTTTCAAGGACCTGCAGAGCTCTAGCCACATAATGACTATCTGTATATAAATTAAACAAGACTGTAGATAATTGAAACACCACAGCTCCTAATTCAACAACCTGTGCAGAAGCAGGGGCTGTATGAAAGGCATAACATTTATTTTGAATAGCATAAGCTGCGTTTCCATTAGCTGATCCATCAGTAAATGCCAATATAGCATCTGGCAAGGGTTTTTGTTTTAGAACTTTAGGGAAAACTAACGAGTTGTTATTAACAAACTGTAATAATTTATCCTTAGGATAATGATTATCAATATCTCCCTCAAAAGTTGCAAAAGCAATTGCCCAAGAATCCACATTTTGAAATAACCAATCTACCTGCTGTTTTGTAAAAGGAACACCAATCAGGGCAGGTTCCTTTCCGAAATATTTTTTAGATTCCACTCTGATCATCTGTATTAAACAGGCAACAGCCTCATAATAAGGTGTTGAACACCCGAGAAGGAGATACAGGTAAATGAATCCATAATAGAGGTCCTTCTTGCCATACCACTGCTGTAGGAGTGTGGACTGTAGAAAGCTCATAGGCAACCCAATCTTTCGTATAGTCCAAATATAGCACTTGTTGTCTCTCTATGGCAGATTCAACTGACTGTAGCGCATGTCTGCCTTTTTCAGTCAAAGTCCTCTCAGAAGGAGGATTAGAATCTCCTTTTAAAGTATCAAATAAGGGTTTTAATTCCCCTGTAGAAATCTTTAAATGGGGGCGAAGCCAATTGATGTCTTCTAATAATTTTTGGAAATAATTTAAAATCTTTACTCTATCTTTTCTAATATGAATTTTTTGAGGTTTAATTACTTTAGGGTATAAAGTATGTCCTAAATAATTATAAGGTGGTTTAGTCTGTACCTTCTCTGGAGCAATAGCTAATCCTTGTTCTTTTAAGGCCCTTTGTAGACAGACACAAGCTGCAAGTAACATTCCTTCATGACTATGATTTAATAAAATATCATCCATATTATGGATAATGTACACCTGCTTATATTGACTTTGTACTTTAGATACTGCCTGATCTACAAAATTTTGACATAAAGTTGGGCTATTAGTCATTCCTTGAGGCAATACTCTCCAGGGATATCTTTTCGTAGATTTCTTATAATTTGTAGACGGCCCACTAAAAGCAAATCTTTTACAATTTTGAGGTGATAAAGGTATAGTATAAAAGCAATCTTTTAAATCAAGTATAATTTTGAGAGTGTCTTTTGGAATAGTGCAGGGCTTGGCAATCCTGGTTGTAAAGTTCCCATTAATTCCATCGGTTTATTTACCTTCCTCAAGTCTTGTAACAATCTTCATTTACCTGGTTTCTTTTTAATGACAAAAATTGGAGTTCCAGGGAGAATTAGATGGTTCAATATGACTGCTTTTAAGCTGTTCCTGTACTAACTGCTTTGCAGCCTGTATCTTTTCATTAGTAAGAGGCCACTGATCCACCCACACAGGTTCGTGACTCTTCCAAGCAATAGGATCTGCGTGGGGTACAGGTCGTTCAGTGACCTCCTTTAAAAATATCCCAAACTTGCCCGGGGAGGTTTCTGAGCAAACTGCAAATGCTCTGATATTCTTTGGCCTTGTTTTTCCAATCCAGGGTCTGGTAATAATCCTTGATCAAACATTTGTTGAGATACAATTTCACTGAGACTATACAAATATACTCCCATTTTTTTCCATCATGTCCCTGCCCCAAAGGTTAACAGGAAAGTTGGGTACAATATACGGCTGAAAAATTCCTTTATGTCCCTCTTTGTCTCTCCACTGTAATTCCTTACTACTCTGTTCTGGACTTTGGCTTTGGCCTATCCCTTGCAAATGGGTAATAGAGGGCTATTTAGGCCAATGGGAAGGCCACTAAGCAGCAGCGATAACTGAAACATCTGCTCCAGTATTGAGCAATCCCAAGAATTGTTTTCCATTAATTAAAAGTTGTAACTCAGGCCATTGTTCTCCAATGGCCTGTATCAAATATATCTGAGGACCCCAAACTTCCTTTCTCTCTTAATACCATTTTTAGTCTGTACTTGGGATAACAATATTAGCTGGGCCAATCTTTGACCTTGACTAATAACTGAAATGCCATTTGGCGAATGAGTCATTATCCTGATTTCTCCCTCATAGTCCACATCTATAACTCCTGGGGCTACCATAATTCCTTTCATGGTAGTACTACTTCTTCCTAACAGCAATCCTACTGTTCCTTTTGGTAAAAGGCCGTAAACCCCAGTGGGTAAGGCTTGCATTTCCATCTCAGGAGTTAGTACTGTGTAGGAGGCGGCACTGAGGTCCAATCCTGCGCTGCCTGGGGTTGCTCTGTAGAGGTCTTGAATGGATTGTTTTGCTGAGGGACTAGTGTTTGCAGCACCCCATAACATTGCTGCGGGGCCTTGGGCTGGCCCCTCCTCCCGTTTCCCTGAGGAATAGGGTTTCCCATAGCATTCTTTTTTAGACTTACATTCATTGGCCCAGTGTTTTCCTCTCTTACATTTAGGGCAGAGGCCTGGCTCCTTCTTAGGGGAGTAATTTTGTTGTGTATTAGGGCATTGCTTAACGTGATGCCCCATCTGGCCACACCCAAAACAACTTCCTACAGGACCTGCAGCACTACCTCTAGATCTTTTGGACTGCTGAAATAATCCTTTTAAACTGTTTTTCCTTGTAATGCTGCTGCCATGACTAACCCTTGAGTATAGGCTAATTGTTTTACTAGGAGTAAACCAGCATTCCCATCCCCCAGCAGTCGGCTAGATTTTTGCAATAACCTAGATACAAAGTCTTGGTAAGGTTCATCAGGTCCTTGTCTAATCTTAGATACATCTTCAGTTTGTTTTCCTGATGATGGAACTTTGAACCACGCCTGCCTGGCAGCAGCATTTATCTGTGCATATGCAGCAACGCCATAATGCACCTGCTGGGCTGTCCCCCGGTGTTGACCCTCTCCTGCGAGCATATCAAAATCAATCTGAATTCCTTGAGCCCTATTAATTTCTGCGGTAGCCTGACACTGCTCAGCATATTCTGACTTAAGCGATTAAATTGACATGTCAACAACTCCTCAATCTTTTCCTTAAGCTTTTTCATTTCCAACCAACACTTATCTATCTCACACTCTGAGTGAGTTAAAGCTGTCAGCGGGGGGGGGGGGGGGAGTCACCATCATCATCATCTTGATGATATCGAGCAGCTTTTCTTTCCAAAATTTTCTCATCTCCAGGATCTAAAGGCTCTTCCTTAAAAAGCAAATGGAAAGTATCAGCATACACCGGCTCAGGCAGTGCAGTAGGTTTGGTTTCACTTTCCCTAGCTGCATGTAATGCACCTGCCACTGTTCCTTCCTTAATTTTATCAGTCTGCATTTTTTCCCTTTCATGTCTGAAATCCAAACTATCTTTAATCAAAGCCCATAAACTAAATGTATCTACAGGCACCTTTTCTGGACCATGAATGTCATAATAATTGTGCAATCTTTGTCCTACCTTTTGCCACATTTCTAAACTTACAGTTCCTTCCTCAGGAAACCGGGGGCATACCTCCTCAACAAGATTTAAAAAGTTACAAAGTTGCTGATGCCCTATCTTGGTTCCCCAGCCCGCAACAAATTTTTTAAGCATATGTACAAAAAGCAAGCAACTATTTCCCTGTCGCATCTTTCGTTCTTCTCCGGATATGGTACTCACCGCACCCTTCACGGTTTACCAAGCTCTCTATTTCCCACAGTGTCCTTCACTGATTCCCTAATCTTCAGGTTCCTGTTTGAGGCGCCACCTACCGGAGCCCACCGGCAAAGTTGAACGGTTGGTCCTGAAATGGGGAGTGAGAATTAAGAAAAAGAAAGCCAAGAGATAGATTCAGGAGGGCTGTTAGTGAATACCGTAGTCCCGAGTTTATTTAGCTCAGCTCTTATATACTCTTTCGAGCACCAGAGTATAGGTCAGGGTTCAGAGAACAAACATATCCATCATGAATAACACAGTTAAAGTTTTGACAACATCCTGTCTCCTGGAACATGGAACAAACAGAATTCTTGGCCTAGGTCAGCAGTCAGCACCTACTTGAGAAAATGTTGTTTAGCTCTGTATCTGTAAAAACAGACTTCTAGGATTGGTAAGTCTGCAAAAACAGAGCTTGAACACTGCTGGTCCCTGACACTTGTTCAGAGCAGTTAAAGGAGGCAGAAGCAAGTGCAATAAGCAATGGCTGAAAAATAAAATGGATTGCCAGGGCTGGGGATGGAGAGAGAGAGAGAGAGAGAGAGAGAGAGAGAGAGAGAGAGAACTTTTAGCTGGGTGTCACTGGTGGCACATGCCTATATTTCCAGTACTTGGGAGGTTGAGATAGGATTGCCAGCTCAAAGCCAGCCTCAGAAATTTGGTGAGACTCTCAGCAACTTAGTGAGACTCTGTTTCAAAATAAAATAGGGATGGAGGTGTAGCTCAGAGGAGAATGCCCCTGGGTTCAATCCCCAGTGCCCTGCCCTTCACACAAAATAACAAAAATAGATTTTAGTTCATCATGAAAACGTTAATATTTTTGCAACACTGAAGCTGAAGTAGCACAAACTCAATTACAATGAAGAAGAGCACGCTGGTGATCCCAGAATGCGGGAGGCGGAGACCCGAGGATCCGGGTTCAAGGCCAGCCTCAGCTACCTAGTGAGGCACTCCGCAACTTAGTGAGACCTGAATAAAAAAAATAGGTCTGGGGTGTAGCTTGGAGGTAGAACACCCCTGAGTTCAATCCCCAGTACTGCAAAAAATAAATAAATAAATAAATAAGAAAGAAAGAAACAAAAATAACCTCAAGCAAAATTAGAAGGAAAAGACAGAAAATAAGACAAAAAAAAGAACATAAGACAAAGTGGAATACAGAAAGAGAAATAACACAGTGACAGACAAAAAACAAAACAAAACAAAAACAAAAAATAGTGACAACATAATGTGAAGTAGGTTAAATACCTGACTTAAGCCAAAGATTAAAACCATTTCAGTAGGATGAAGTTGAATTAGGTACTGTTTGCCACTAGCACTCTGACAAGGTGCAGAGATGGGACTGGGGCAGCAAAGTGCTTGTGGCAGCTGGCAGAGGATTGTGGGAAAATCCTTGTGAGAAAGCAGAGGTCCTTCATCTCTGGCAGATCCACCTGGCTGCTCCCCAAGGCTTCAGACAAGCATCCCCATCCATTTGGTAAGACAATAATAAAATATCTATAGTACTCCATTTATTGATGGGTGTCCCCTGAACATTGTTAAGGTTAATGATCCAGGGAGCAGAGCTCAGTGCTTTCTTTTATTTCTGAGGTGTCTGAACGTTCTGTTCAAAGCAGAGATGCGACTCCATCAGCCAGTGCTGCTCACTGGAGCATTGCGGTCCCAGGTGAGGGATGAGCTGAGGCCTCCTCTGCTTTCCTCCCTCCCGGACTTGGTCATTCTCCCCTGAGAGGGTCCCCTTTGGGCACTCAGCTCACGCTGTCCTTGTCTGTATAAATTACTCTCTCCACATGAAAAGAGTCGGAGGCGCTGCTCCTGCTCCCCAAACCCGCGTCTGGACAGCCCTCTTTATCTGCTGAGGGAAGGAGGTGCAGAGCCCAGCCTTCCTCAGGGACGGTCACCGTCCTGTCCATGAGACTTAGAAGTTTATGTATACTGAATATGAAGCACAAGAGTGTGCTTTGGAGACATCCAGATATGGACTGGATTTTTGGTTGAAGTATGACTGCACTAGAGGATCTTGGATCTTGTCCTCTTTCTCTCTCTTTCTCTTTTTTTTTTTTTTGGTGATGGTGGAGTTACTGACTTTGCAAAACGAAAGAATTCTGGAGATTAGCTGAGCCACAGTGGGAATATATTTAACACCAATGAATGAACACTGCTGGACCGCGTGCTTAAGAATGGTTACAGTGGTAAGTTTTCTGTTATGGATTTTACTGTAATTTTCCCCCAAGTCAGGTAACAATGAGTGACCAGTACTTTACCTTCCTTATCCAGGAAACAGCTGGTTGATTGAAATTTTCTGCCTGTTTCACTCCAAAGGGAGATACCAGTGGGTCCAATCTGTGCTCATCTGGGAATGCTCAACTTGGACAGAGAGAGGACATGAGCCTAAATTAGTAAAAGATAAGGAGGGCCCAGGCCTCTTCAGCTCCCACCTCCCACCCACCTCTTCCTCAAGTCTCTCTTCACTTCCAAGACCAAGGCTGGCGTCTAATGGTCAAGAAAAGTTTGATCAGTCAGGCATGGTGGAGCATGCCTGTAATCCTAGTACTTGGGAGGCTGAAATGGGAGATTGCAGGTTCAAGGCCAGCCTCAGCAACGTGGAGAGACCTTCCACGATTTAGAGAGAACCCACTTCAAAATAAAAAAATAATAATAAAAAATAGGGCTGGAGGTGTAGCTTGAAGGTCAAATGCTCCTGGGTTCAATCCTCAGTAACACACACACACACACACACACACACACACACACACACAACAAAACAAAACAGAAATGTTTGATCAATGCCCTTTCCACATGCCTCGCTCTCCCTGCAGATCTTGCTGAAATGCACCTAGTTCATTAGGTCTGGGTGGAGCCTGAGATTCTCAGGCGTGAGGCGATGCTGATGCAGCCATCCCAAGGCTATGACTGAGTAAAGGGTGTGAGCAATTTCACAGACTCTTCCAGCCATTCAAGGGGTAGGGTGAAGGAACAAGGTCACAATCATGGAAAAATTACATTTTAAACCTTCACTAAACTTATTACTATATTATACACTCGATTATCCCAGTTTTGCTGCCTTAGAAGCTGAAGAACCAATCTCAATCCAATAAATCCCTACATGCCAACTATCATAGGTGGCAAGGTCGGAGTTTGGGGTGCCCACACAGGAACCTCTAAGCCTGGGGGAGGGGGCTCTGGAGTCACGGCTGGTTACTATAGCCACTGTGTCTTACTGCACTTAGCTGACCTTTGAGATCAGCAGCTACTAGAAGGGACCATGGATAAGTCACGTATGGTGGCACACACCATCAGGGGCACCCATCTTAAAACTTTTTGTGGCTAGCTAGCTGCAGTGGTGGTGGCACATGCCTATAATCCCAGTACATGGGAGGCTGGGACAGGAGGAGTGCAAGTTTGAGGCCAACCTCACCAATTTAGCAAGACCCCGTTTCCAAAAAAAAGGGCGGGGGGTGTAGCTTGGAGGTTGAACACCCCGTGGGTTCAATCCCTAGCACCACACAGATACAGACACACACAACACACACACACACACACACACACACACACACACACACACACGGCAGGATCATAAATGGTAGCTAGGATCTAACAAAGCACAGACCATATTTGAAAACATGGTTTTCCTGAAAGGTATTTATTCACTTGTAAATTTTAAAAATGATTTTATGCTTAAGCTGCATTTAGACAGAATTAAAAAATCTCTCTTGAAAATGTGTTTTCACACAAAGGTATGAAACAATGAAGTCATTCCATCTACCTATGTTCCCGTTACTTGTTGGGTTTGGTAAATCCCTGGCCAGTTAAATGGAGACCTAAGGAGACCCAAGGCTTCAAATAGTGTCACAAAGAAGGTTGATGTAAAAGACAAAATGAAATTCCAATGCTCAAGTGCTGAGAGTTTTGTGCATGCGTGTGTGTGTGTGTGTGTGTGTGTGTGTGTGTGTGTGTGTTGCATGTGCACTAATCTTAAACACTCGCTGGATGATATGCTTAGAGCTGGGGAACTATCATCTTTTTTCCTTTGAATCTTCTCCCTACCCACCTTTGTCCAAAGATGGCCAAGGGCCTTTGGAGATAATGAGCAGTAAGGGATAATGGGTTCTCTCTGATGTCCACCTCAGCTCTGCCGGAGGGTAGGGTGTCTGGCTCCTGCTCACAGTGTCCCAGGGCTCCTTCAGTGTCCAGCACGATGGGAGTCCCCAGAACCCCCTCTGTAGGCGTGTTTATCATGTGCACAGACCTCTGGAGTGGACAAGGACTCACTGTCCTTGGCAGCCAGCACGACTAGAATTAAGACAAAAAGAGTATTCACCAGCACCGGGCCAGGTCTCTCTTTTTTAAAGATTTTATTACTGTTGGGCATGGTGGTACACACCTGTAATCTTAGTACTTGGGAAGCTGAGACAGAAGGATCACAGGTTCAAGGCCAGCCTCCACAACTCAGGAAAAACCCTCACCAACTTAGTGAGACCCTGTTTCAAAATAGAAAGGGTTGAGGGTGTAGCTCGGAAGTAGAACACTCCTGGGTTCAACCCCCAGTATCAAAAGTAAAATAAAATAATACTCGATGAAGGAAACATTTAGGATAATGCCATGTTCATATATGAAGTTATCATGTGTGGGGAAGGGAGGAAGCAGGGTGGGTTCCGGAGGGAAACACAAATGCTTTGTATATTTTATCATGCTGGTCCTCATTATGATGTATAATTACAATGCAGCAATAAAAATTAAAATAAGTTTTTAAATAAGTAATAATAATAATTATATGGGATCAAATGATAGGAAATGAACATGAAAGTATTAGGCACAATACAGGCCAGTGATTTTCAAAGTTAACCAAACGTCAGGCTCCCCTGGAGGGCTCCTTACACCCCAGGTGGCTGTCTCAGATACAAGGGGTTGCCAAGCCCTCTGCATGTCCAGCGAGTGCCCAGGTGAGGGCCTCTGTGCAGTTCCAGGGATCAGACTTTCAGAATGCAGCTACAGAACATTGTGTGTGTGTGTGTGTGTGTGTGTGTGTGTGTGTGTGTGTGTGTATTATGGGGGATTGAATCTAGGGGCATTCTACCTCAGAGCTACACCCCCAGACCTATTTTATTTCTTAGTTTGAAACAGTGTCTCGCTAAGTTGCCGAGGGCCTTGTTAAGTTGCTGCCCCTGGCCTGTGATCCTGTTTCAGCCTCCCAAGGACCGGGGTTAGATAGGTGTACACCACTGCCACTGCACCCGGCTGTCTACAGAACATTCTAAGATGGGCGTCCCTGATTTCTTTAAGCACACTGAGATTTAGAGTAAGGGAGAAACGGTTGTGTTACAAGGGTGAGAATCTCTCCTAGAAATAAATAGTACAGGGCGGCGATCTCTCTTCCTCCGTTCTTGCTTCCGGGAGAAAGATTTCAAATGGAAAGCACAAATAGGGGAATCTAAGAGGTTTATTTAGGGAAGCGGGGACGCAGTATAAAAGAAGGCCATGATAAAGGAGTTATGTTCCAGATAAAGGGTCAGGTGGTGTTCCAGAAGCGTGTCGGGTTATATCCAGGAGAGAGAGGTGTCCTCCGGAAAGGGGTTGCCTCCCTGGGGTGAGAAATGGCTTGGAGACAAAGTTTTGCTGCAGAGAGAGGGTCCGGAGCAGTCCGTTCCTCAGGCACGTGCCTTTGGGGAGGTCGCTGTCTTTTCCCGCCACAGCTAGTGCGGCCGGCGGGAGACTTCCCCACCGGAGGAGCGTGGCCTAGGTGAGATCCCGAGGTCCTCTCCGCGGCGGGGGCGGGCGGGAGCTCCTGGCTTCAGGTCGCTGGGGTGCCAGGCGCGTCCCAATCCTGCCCACCTGCTTGTCTCTACCTAGCTACCCAAAGGTCGAGGGGTAGGAATGGGAGAGCTGTCAGGGTGGGCGGAGCAGAGCGGGCGCTATAAACCCTGCAGGAGCGCTCGGGCGGCCGCGCCGCGGTGTGCTCGCCAGCCGAGGTGATGAGGAGCCTGGTGCGCTCGGCGTGGCTCGCTGCTTGCCTGTGTGGACTGGCCGCAGGTGAGGCCGCCTGCCGGGGGCTGAGGGATGGAGGTGGGGAGTCCAAGCAGGAAAGGGCAAGGGCTGGCGTCGGCGGGAAAGCCAGGGACCACCGTAGCGCGTCAACACAGCAGAGTGCCTGGCGCAGACTGGGGGATCTGCGGGGCCCTGGGTTCAACCCTTTGCTCTTCATCTCTTTGGTCGGGTGATCAAAGGACAAGTGCCTGCCTCGGACTGAGCCTCAGCCTTCTCATTTACACGGTCATACGTCTGTTTTTTGTTTTGTTTGTTTGTTTTGTTTTGGTACTGGAGATCCAACCCAGCAGCATTCTACCTCCGAGCTACACCCCCAGCCCTTTTTTGTTTGTTTGATACAGTGTTGCTACTTTGCTGAGGATTTGGCTAAATTGCTGTGGCTGGCTTCGAACTTGCAATCCTCCTGTCTCAGCCTCCCAAGTACTAGGATTACAGGCTCGCATCACCATGCTTGGTAGTAATAAAATCTTTAAGAAAGAGGGAGCTAAGCCGGGCGTGGTGGTCCACGCTTGTAATCCCAGTACTTGAGAGGCTGAGACAGTAGGATCACAGGGTCTCCGCCAGCCTCAGCAATTTAGTGAGGGCATCTGCAATTTAGTGAGACCCCATTTCAAAATAAAAAATAAAAAAATAAGGTTGAGAGTGTAGCTCGGAGGTAAAATGCCCCTGGGTTCCATCTCTAGTACCACAAAAAAAAAAGAAAGAGGGAGCTGGTTATATCATGCTCTAGAAAGTTCTCCAAGGCATGTTGTTAAGGAAACAAGGTCCAAAATACACAGTATGAGGACTAAGCTATTGTTGGCATAACAAGAGAGTTAACGTTTATTAATCTGTGCTTGCTGCAGGGCATGGTGGTGCATGCCTGTGATCCTAGTACTTGGGAGACTGAGACTGGAGGATCGAAGGTTAGAGGACAGCCTTAGCAATTTATCAAGACTCTTAGCAACTTAGTGAGACTCTGTTTCAAAACAAAAAATTTGAAAAAGGGTTAGTGATGTAGCTCAGAGGTAGAATGCCCCTGGTTCAATTCCCAGTACCACAACAGAAGAAAAAGAAGAGAAGGAGGAAGAGGAGGCGGCGGCAGTGGCGAGGTCCTTAGAACCGTCAGCCCTGCAGCCCTTGCCACCAGGAGCTGGAGCAGGGGAGGAAGTGGGTTCATCATGTATTGTCAGCTGGGGGAACACACAGCATAGGGTACCTGGGTCCTAAGAAAGAGTTAGGCTAGATTGGGGCTCTGATGGGCGATTTCAGAGAACTTAAGGAAGCAAGATTGGATGATGCCACACATATGGAAGAAATCTTTTACTTTTTGTGTGGTACTGGGGATTGAACCCAGGGGCATTCTACCTCCAAGCTACACCCCCAGTCATTTTTATTTTTATTTTGAAACAGAGTCTCGCTAGCTTGCTGAGAGTCTTGCTAAATTGCTGAGACTGGCCTCGAATTTACGAGATCCTCCTGTCTCATCCTCCCAAGTACTGGGATTACAGGCACATGCCATTACCCTTGGCTGAATTGTAGAATTTCAGTAAACAGGTAGATATTGTATGATATTGTACGTAGTGGACTTACTGTAGCCTACTCAAAGAAAGACCTTTGCAACATGCACAGCTCATATCTGCAAAAGTGGACTTTGTTGGGTAGAGACCTGATCCCTCTACTGGAAGTATTTAGAAATCACCCAAGAGGTGATACTGTAGCTGTTTGTAGCACAGGAGAGCAGTGGGCTCCATGAACTTTCAGCTGAATTAAACAGCCATTATTCTGGGAATGGAGCATTTTAGGAGTTGGGTCTAAATTTATCCTTTTTTTCTCTTCTCTTTCAGAATTGATTTCCCATTTATATCTTCCAATTGAAGGTAGGCAGATGTATTAGAACTTCGAGGGAGATTTATTTGCTCACGGTTTAGCCCATGTGAGGTGGGGGACCACGGATCTCAGGGCATGGTGGTGGTGGGGAGTGTGTGTGCGGGGGGGCGGGGGAGGAGGGAGGGAGGGAGGGAGGGAAGGACACAGGCTTTGCTCCCCACATCATGGAGGCCGGATGCAAGTGAGAACCAGTGAAGCCGGGAGAGCCAAGGGAGGAGGAACCCTGTGTAACCCCACAGCCATGGCCCCCGGGACCCACCTGCTCCAGCCACACTCTACCGGCCCAGGCCACCACCCAGATGACTCTATCACAGTGGACTTGTCCACGGGTGATATGACAACCAAGCTCCACTCATTGCCACTCCATTTCTGGGAGGGCTGGGGAATGCGCCAAATCCAAACCATTACAGCAAACCACCTCTATTTGTCAGTATCACAAATGAGAGCCCCCACCACTTAAAACATGTTGAATTCATCGATGTGCCTTGGACTTTCACACCATTGAGACCTTTCCCGTGTTCTTCTGATCCCAATGACCCTCCCCGGTCACAGCAGCCGGGTCAGGCATCTGAGGAAGCCCGGCAGTGGGGGATTTAGTGCTCTCTGCTTTTCCTAAAGAAAAACACTCTCTTATCCACTGCAACTGACACTGGCAATCATGTGTAGGGAGATTCTCTTTGTTTTTGTTTCTTAAATTTTCTTTTTATTTACATATGCTTTTATTGGTGCATTTTAGTTACACAAATGACCAATAAATATATTTTATTTTTAAATGACCAGTAATTGCATCTATCTATGGAGTTGAATATGATTTTCATTTTGTACTGGAGATTGAGCCCAAGGGCTCTCTACTGATGAGCTATACTCCAGCCCTTTTTTATTGTTTTTTTTTTTTTTTTTTTTTTTAAATTTTCAAACAGAGTTTCACTAAGTTGCTGAGGCCAGCCTTCGACCTGTGATCCTCCTGTCTCAGCCTTCCAAGTACTGGGATGATGACAGGTGTGTGTCATTGTACCTGGCTCCTTTTTAATTTGAGACAGGATCTCACTAACTTGCAGAGGCCTGCCTTGATTCTACAATCCTCCTGTGTCATCCTCCCAAATGCTGGGATTATAGGCCTGCACCATTGTGTCTGGCTCCTTTGTAATTTTTTTGGTTTTGGAAGGATTTTTTTTTTCTTGTGGGACTGAACCCAGGGGAATTCTACCTCTGAGATACACCCCCAGCCCTTTTAATTTTTTATTTTGAAACAGGGTCTTGCTAAGTTGCTGAGGGTCTCACTAAGTTGCGGAGGCTGGCCTCAAGCCTATGATCCTCCTGTTTCAGCCTCTCAAGTACTGTGATTACAGGTGTGTGCCACTGACCCTGGCTCCTTTTTATTTTGAATCAGGATCTTGCTAAGTTGAATGTACTATTTTGATATAGGTTGATATTTTGATGTAATTAAATCCAGATAGTTAACATATCCATCACATCACATATTTGTCAGTGTGTGTGTGTGTGTGTGTGTGTGTGTGTGTGTGTGAAGCACACATGCTATTTCCATGCTATTTCTTATCATAAGAACAATGGGGTATGGATAGGTGAGCACCAGGGTCAGGTTAGTATTGAAGGGTGGTCACACTCCCTGCACTCTGAAGCAGTAGCTTGGAAACATGAAGAAATTACTTATTGCTGTAGCCAAGGCAAGACAACATGCTAGGTGAGGACAAAGCCCGCAGAAAAGAGGGAGATGGATGAGGTGATTGGGGGCTCATCCTGTCAGGCCAAGAGTTTTATTATTCTAGGAGAGAAGGACAAAAATAACAAGAAGGCCAGACAAGGTGGTGCACACCTCTAATTCCAGTACCCAGGAGGCTGAGGCGGGAGGATCACAGGTTCCAGACCAGCCTCAACAATAGCGAGACACTCAGCAACCTAGCCAGAACCTGTTTAAAAAAAAAAAAAGGCTGAGGTTGTAGGAAAGAGACAGAGACAGAGAGAGACAGACAGACAGATACACCGACTCCCTCCAGACTTGGGGCTCAGGAAAATCAGGTATATATCATTGCTAAAGGATTTACAGTATAAGAAAGCCAGCAGCTGCACTCAGGCCCAGCTCTGGGTAGGGGTGGGCCGTGTTTGGCCACGCCCCTCCTGTTTTCTGTCACTCACCGGGAAGGCAGAGGGAGAGCCCGCCCAGCCTCCCCGACAGGCTGTGCAGGGCGCAGTGCAGGTCACCACCAGGGATGTCTGAAAGCCAGTTCCCTTGGTGACCTTGCCCTGCATTCCCCTGTATTCTCTCATCCAGATATTCCTAATAAAACTTGTGTCTTTCCATTTACCTATGGCGACGTTGCCTACTACAGTTGCATCTCTGTCCACAGCGACTTTGACTGGTGTTCTCTTGACAGCAATTTCAAAGGCAGGTGGCGGTACTGCCTGGCCAGTGGTGAGTACTCTACAAAAGGAGATCTTAGGGGCACTGGGCAGCAGCTGGCTACATTGTTTGGGGACATCAGAGTCCAAATCCTGACTTTGCCACATAATTTTCACTGCTTTGAAAATGATCTGGAAGAAAAAACATGGTGGCTGGGCTTGGTGGCACACACCTGTAATTACAATATTTGGGAGGTGGAGACAGGAGAATAGCAGGTTAGCAGCCAGCCTCAACAACTGAGGGAAACCCTTAGCAGTGACCTTGTTTCAAAATAAAAAATCAGATAGGACTGTGATGTACCTAGGAGGTAGAATGCCCCTGGGTCTAGCTTCTAGTACACAAACAAACAAACAAAAAGACAAAAAACAAAACAACAACAACAAAAAACAAACCCAAAAAACAAAAAAAGAAAAAAACCTATGGTAACTGTGAGCTCAGTCGTGAGGACTCTGAGGCCCTCGTCCCCAGTTCTCTTCTGCCCTCTCTGTCTCCACAGACCCGCCCCAGTGCGTCTTTCCCTTCCAGTTCAGAAAAGAGTACTTTTACAATTGCACCAAAAGAGGCTACATTTTGAACCGGAGCTGGTGTTCACTGACAGAAGATTACAACAAAGATCGAAAGTGGAAGCAATGTTCTCCTCAGAAGTAAGTCGGTTGGGGAAGGCTGGAGCAGGGTGTATAGAGAGCTAATGTGGGGAACCCATTGGTCTCCTGGCGCAAACTCCAGGCCGAACAGTCTGGTGCTAAGCTAGAGCACAACTGAGCAAACGTGGCCCATGGAGGACCCAGGCTAAATATTCTAGGCTTACCCAGACGAGCGGCCGGTCACAAATATTCAGCTCTGCCATGTGGCACAGAGCTGCCATGGGCAACATAAAAATGGATGAACGAGGCTGTGCTCCAATACAGTTTTATTTAGGGAACCTGAAATTTGATGCTCACATAACTCTGGGGAGTCACAGTATGTTAGGCGCCTTTTCATTCCTTTGGGCAGTGTCAGCATTTTTTTTTTTTCCCTTGCAGTACTGAGGATTGAACCCAGGGGCATTCTACCTCCGAGCTGCACCCCCAGATCTATTTTTTATTTTGTATTATTTTTCTTTTCGAGGTACTGGGGATTGAACTCAGGGGCATTCTACCTCCGAGCTATACCCCCAGCCCTATTTTTTATTCTTTATTTTGAAACAGGGTCTCACTAAGTTGCGGAGGGCCTCATTAAGTAGCTGAAGCTGGCCAAGAACCCGGATCCTCCGGACTCAGCCTCCCAGGTACTGGAATTACAAGTGTGGGCCACCACGCCTGGCTGTCAGCAATATTTAATTAATTAGTTAATTAGTACTGGAGGTTGAACCCAGAGGCATTCTACCCCCCAGCTGCACCTCAGCCCTAGTTTATTTTGAAACAAATCCTCACTAAGTCACTGAGGGTCTCTCCAAATACTGAGACTGGTCTGGAACCTGTGATCAGCCTCCCAAGTACTGAGATTATTAGGCATGCACCACCACACCCAGCTCCATGACACAATTTTATGTGTCAAAATAACTCCCCCCACCCCTCTTGCCAACTTTCTGCTTTGAGAGTTCAGACTTTCCACTGGTTATAAAAGACAACCCAAGGAGTCAGAGCGAGAATTCTACTACACTCCTCTCCTTCCTTCACCCCCTAGGACTGTGATTTCTTATCTATGAAATGAACATCCTATAGGTAATCATTCATATCCATTTCCTTGCCATTTATAGCAGTTATGAAGATGGGCATGCTCATTAGATTTACCTCCTAAGGTTAAGAAGACTAAATAAATTAGGTCTCTAAAGCATTAGAAAGGATTTATTCCAAATTGTCTAACATGAACACTATGAGATTCACCCCCCCATTTTTTTTTTTTGGTACTGAAGATTGAACCCAGGGGCATTCTACCTCTGATTTACACCCCCAGCATTCTTTTATTTTGAAACAGGGTCTCACTAAATTGCCAAGGCTGGCTTGGAACTTTCAATCCTCCTGTCTCACCTCCCAAGTACTGGGATTACAGGTGTGTGCTACCATGCCGGGCTTGGATTTTCCATTTTTAAGCACTTCTAAAACACTGAAAATGATCAATGTAATAAATCGTGTTCAAGTGATGGACTGTGTAACTGATGTGGCCATTAACATAAACAATAATGATATGTTCAGTTTCAGTGTGAGAAAAAAATGCTTCCAACCTCCTTAGGCCTCTGGGCAGCTCCTGCTCCATTGACACATGCACGCTAGTTCTTGATGGTAGACCAGATCTCCCTGCCACAGGCGAAAATGTCCTTCCTCAGAGGGAGGCAGGTGTGAGCCTTGGAGGGGGAGAGGGACTGGGACACTGATTCTCACTTCTCTGTTTCCTCCACAGTACTTAGATAAGTCTTGGTGTTTTGGAAAAGACAGAAGTTACAGATTCGTCAACTGCCTTTCAAAATAAATCTCCTTTCCAGGCCTGGTCATTCTGATCAATAAAGATGTGATCTCTTTCTGTGTGGAGGACTCCTTTAAGAAAAAAAGCACATCCAACGCCCAGTGGTGATCCGTACGGTGCTAATAGGGTGGGGAGCAGGTTACATTCAAATTGAGATCCCCATGAACCACTAATTGTAGTCTTTGAAAAGTTCGCTGAATTCTCAGAGAACTTCAAGCTCCCCTCATACAATTTTAAACTTTTAAATAGAAATAAAATGTTTTTTAAATTTTTTCAGGCAAAATTCACCTATGTACTACTTTTTTTTGTACTAGAAATTGAACCCAGGGCCATTCTACCTCTGAGCTATACCCAAGCCCTTTTTAATATGTGAATTATATATATATGTGTGTGTGTGTGTGTGTGTGTGTGTGTGTGTGTGTGTGTTTTGTTTGTTTGTTTGTTTGTTTTTGCGGTACCAGGGATTGAACCCTGGGTCATTCTACCTCTGAGCTACACCCCCAATCTTATTTTTAATTCTTTATTTTGAAACAGGGTCTCAATAAGTTGCAGAGAGCCTCACTAAGTAGCTGAGGCTGGCCGCGAACCCGGATCATCCAGTCTCAGCCTCCCAAGTACTGGGATTACAAGCATGTGCCACCAGGCCTGGATATATATATATATTCTTAAACAGTTTTTTAAAAAATGCTAGATTGCTTGGAGTCTTGCTAAATTGCTCAGGCTGGCCTCCAACCTGTGATCCTCCTGTCCCAGCCTCCCATGTTACTGGGATTATAGGTGTGTGCCACTGTGCCCAGCTCCGTTTCTTATTTAGAGTCAACTACCTACCCGTTGAGAACCCACTGAAGGTTAAGGCACATGAAAATTTTTTACTAAATCTACAGCACTTCAATTTTGCATCTTGCTGCCTGAGCACATGAGTGCTATGATCTTAATATCTGTGCCTCTTCCCCTACACTCCTATCGAAATCCTAACTCCCAAATGGATAGTATAAGGAGGTTGAGTCCTGCAAGGAGATTCAATCCTGAGAGTGGCTCCCTCAGGAGTGGATTGGTGGCCTTGTAAAGGAAACCCCTGAGAGGCCCCTCACCTCTTCCGCCATGTGATCACACTGAGGCTGGAATGCTGGCTCTCTAGATGACAAGTCTGCCTTGATCTGGACTTGCCAGCCTCCAGAAGACAGGGAACTCACTGCTCTTATTTATAAGTGGCTCAGGGTATGGCATTGTATTATAACTGCCATGGGAATTAAGACAGGGAGGAAACAAACTGCAGAGGGTGACTTTTCTGGGTGGCCCAAATTCTAAGTGATAAATATGGGTAACATACAGACTTTCAGCCGGGCATAATGGCCCATGCCTGTAATCCGGGTACTAGGGAGGCTGAGACAGGAGGAACACAGGTTCGAGGCCAGCCTGGGAAATTTACTGAGATCCTCAGCAACTTAGAGAGACGTTGTCTCAAAAATAAAACAATAAAATAAAAAGGGCTGGGGGTATAGCTTAGTGGTAGAGTGGCCCTGGGTTCAACCCCAGTACTAAAAAAAACAAAAACAGATGGAATAGAGGCATTGTGGGAAAATCCTTGTGAGAAAGCAGAGGTCCTTCATCCCTGGAAGATCCACCTGGCTGCTCCCCAAGGCTTCAGATGAGGATCTCCATCTGTTTCCTGAGATAATAATAAAATATCTTTTAAGTTCTCTAAAATCTATAGTACTCCATTTATTGACAGGAGTCCTGTGACCATCGTTAAGGTTAATGACCTGAGGAGCAGAGCTCAGTGCTTTCTTTTATTTCTGAGGCGTCTGAACATTCTGTTCAAAGCAGAAATGCGACTCCATCAGCCAGTGCTGCCCACGGGAGCATCATGTGTCCCCAGAGCGAAGGATGAGCTCAGGCCGCCTCTGTCTCCCCGTCCTTGGCGCTCACTGAGGCCTCTCCAGCAGGAGTGTGCTCAGATTCCACAGACTCCAGGCTCTGCTGGTGTTGGGAAAGCCCCCAGATTCCTTTCAGTGCAACCTGCTGGGTGTTAACTCATGTTGAGTAGCAATTCTGTGTTCTAGGCTGAGAACTCAATGGGTTTTTTTGTTTGCTTGTTTTTGTTTTGGAGTCTGTTGTTGACTCCCTGCATCATAATTAAGTTTAGGATCCTTAAGGAATTTAGGTCTGGAGGAAAACAGAGTCTAGCGATCCCCCAGGGAATTACGGGGTTCTAACTAGGGGAGACAACTTCAATTTTGCTTCACAGGAATGATGGGCATCAAATAAGAGGAGAGCGGCAGGTGGCTCTGGAGGAAGTTGTGAACTGTGGAATTTAAGAGCACCTCACTATCTTCCTGTGGCATTTGTAATAAACAACCCCAAACTTGGTGGCTTAAAACAACAGGAACTTATTCTTCCATGGATCTGGCTGCCAGAAATAAAAAATCAAGGTGTCAATTGAGCCACACTTCTTCTGGAGTCTAACCAATATGCTAAAGGAAATAATTCTAAAATTGTAAAAAAAAAAAAAATACTTTGATTGCCAGGCATGGTGGTGCATGCCTGTGATCCCAGTACTTTGGAGATTGAGACAGGAGTATTATAGGTTTGAGGCCAGCCTCAGCGACTTAGCAAGACCTTCAGCAATTTAATGAGACCCTGTTTCAAAATGAAAAATAAAATGAGGCCGAGGGTTGTAGCTCAGAGATAGAATGCTCCTGGGTTCAATCCCCAGTATCACACGAAAGGGGTTGAGGGGTATAATCTGGAGGAAGAGGACCCCTGGGTTCAATCCCAAGTGCCAAAAAAAATTGACAGCCATGTGGGTCTGGAAGTGAATGAAGAGAGTATTTTGTTCATTTTTTAAAAATTAAAAATGTATTATTGTTATTTGCCAAGGTCATAAGACCTGATTTGAGAGAGCCAATTTTGCATTAATCCAATGTGCCAGTTCTTCGGGGTGCCTAAAGTCTCCCAGAAGTTATCATTGTCTCTGTGGTAGTCACTGCTGTGGGACTCTGGTCACAGAGGATGCTTCCAAAGGATTGTGTAAGTCCAGTACACTAGGTCATCCTAATAAAATTGACCATTTCATCCCGTGCCTCAACCTTCATAGGGTGTTGAGCGGGTGGGTGCATCACACCTTCATTCAATGTGTATGATCACGGGACCATGTAGCAGACAGTGTACAGAAGGTGTTCAGATTGTTCTTAAGATGTGCCAAGCCGGGCGTGGTGACACACACCTGTAATCCCAGTATTGGGGGTTGAGACAGGAGGATTGCAGGTTTGAGGCCAGCCTCATCAACTTATCAAGGTTCTGTTTCAAAATAAAAAATAGGGCTGTGTGCATAGTTCAGACATAGAATAGCCCTGGGTTCAATCCCCAGCATAAAAAAAAACAAAAACAAAAATTAAAAATGCCACTCTCTGTAATCATTGGATGCCCACAAGGTCACCGTCATTGCCACCCCTCTCTAGAATTAGTTGGCAGTGTTAAGAAATCAAACAGAATGAAAACCCAATGGTTTGGTGAAACCTGCTCTTTGCTCTTGATATACGTACGTAATGCTCTGTCCCTCCAGAGCATGTGAACTCTGCCTTGCTGAATTCCGCCTCAGATAGCATAACAGACGTGGCATGATTTTTAGCCCTTCTCCCCAAGATGCACAAGACAGCCTATGGGTGCAGTCAGATTAAGATTCAGTGTTAACAGCTCAGTTTGAAACACAAGTGCTCAACCTATTGATCCACCCAGCCATTAACAGGAAAAATATATGGCGTTTGTATTCCTGATGAGCAAATATTTGAACTGAAATACTATTGAAGGCAATGTGGGGCTCACATTGTTCTTTAGAGGATATGTTTCTGTAAGTACTTCTAAAATCAGTAGACCACATATTCATGGGTTCCCTCATTTGGTACGTGTGGGGAACATGTGAAACTGTCGGCCTCAGAATGTTCACTGGGAAATAAAAGGGATAAATTAAAGAAATCATGGTGTTTCCCCCCCCCCCCAAAAAAAACCCCTGAAAACACAACTACCATATGATCCAGGTATAACATGTCTTGGTATATAGCTAAATGAATGAATGGCAGCATAAGGGACACACCTGCACACCTATAGATATCACAGCATAATTGACAATAGCCAAGTTATGGATTCACCCTAGGTGCCCATCAACTGATAATAGGATAAAGAAACTGTGGCATATATACAGATCAAAGTACTATTCAGTCATAAAGAAGAAAGAAAGTATGATATTTGCAGGAAAAAGGATGTAACTGGAGATCATCATGTTAAGTGAAACAGGTGAAACAAGTATCACCTGTTTTCTCTTATATGTAGAAGCCAAAGGAAGGACAAAAAGAGAACATCATGATTCCCAGAATGGAGACTGTGTAAAGGAAGGACCAGGGGGAAGGATGGGTAGGGTAAGGGGAGATTATGGGGAGTTAGATTCATCAAACCATGTTATATGCATATATAATTATTCCACAATGAAACCCACTATGGTATGTAATTAATATGCACCAATTTAAAAAAGTAAAAATATAAGTATGCTATGTTTTCTCCCATATGTGAAATCTGGAAAAAAGAAAATATGACATGAGTGTAGAATGGAGACTCTTAGTGAAGAGGAAGGGAATCAGGGGCAGGGGTGCTAAAGGTGGAGGAGGGGGGAAATGGTCAGAATATGGTGAACGTATGTGAGGTTTGTGTGGGGGTCCAGCCCTCCAGGCAGTGGGGTCGGGGGTCCTTTGATAGGTGTGGAATGAGACAAGGTCACGAGAATACGCTCACACCGCACGCAGTGTAGAAACATATCTGTTTATTGCTTGTTAGTAGCTGTTTTTTATACTATCTTTTTTTTTTGCAGTGAGGAATATAGAACAGGAATTTTTAGCCTTATTTTTCTAAAGGTTGAGTAGTTATCTTTAACTAGAAAAGCCATTTCCCATGACATTTATTGGGGTTAAGAAAACAGTAAAGGTTACAAAATACAATATATATGTAAAGATTCTTTTAGTACAAAGCAGTGTTAAAGGTTAACGAATAGCCTCTAATCATTAGTTTAAATCTTTACTATTTGTTTAGCTCTATACATGTGTGCTGAGAGGGAACATAAGGCTGTTTAGTAACTAAGCTTGCAAAGCCCATTTCCTGACATGTTTGTATGTGGTTAATGAATTTCTTATGGGTTGTCTCGAGGCACCGCTTTCTCAGCTAATATTGAGAAACCAAAATCCGTCTGTCCACCTTCTGTTTCTAAGAAATTTTCCTTTATAATTAATGTAAAAGCAAAACCCAAAGCACCCCAAATTTCCAGAATATAACATAGTGCAAAGCGGGATATTCCACACATTCCTTCTTTTGGGATCATCTGCCTTGCAGGACTCCAGCGGACCGAGCATTGCTCAAGATCCAGCTATTAAGGAGCTGTGGCAGGTTTGAATACAATGAAACCCACTATTTTGTATAATTAATATGTTCTAATAAAAAGAGTATATAAAAACAAGAGAAGTGATCTGTAATCTTACTTATCAGAGATAATCACAAAAATGTAAAATTATTTATATAATGAGATATAATAATATAGCGAATGCTCTATTAAGTATGATAATTAATTTATGTATTATATAATATGTATGAGATTATTTAATCATTTTATTATCTATTCGCCTATGCCTATTTACACACACACATGTATATATCAAAGCATGTTGTACACTGCAAATATAGATACCTAATTTCTCAAATATACCTTAGTAAAGCTGGCAGGGTCAGGAGAATAGTGAAGAGCCTAGCCAGGCCCTGGTTTCCACAGTGTGTAACTAGCACCCCTGTGCCTCCCCATGCAGTGCCATCTAGATCATGGTTTGAGCACACTCATGGCTGGATGTCCATGGGAGAGAGGGAAACCCTCCTGGTACTGAGCTTGAAGGACTGAGAAAGGCGAGCATCACTTCTACAGCAGCTCACAGCCTCTCACACCATCCCAACTTCAACATCCCGAGTTCCTCGGTGTCTCCATCCACCTTCTCTGTCACAATTTGGCCTCTTGAGGAATCGCATTAGCTCTTAGGTCTTCATTGCCCGACTTCTGCTGACGCTTCCCAAGCTCCTGCTCTTGCTTCACGTCTTCATCTTTATTCCATCTCACAACACCTGAAGAGTAATTTCCAGGCACCAAGGCAGATACTGTGGCTGACACCCACACTAGAGCTCATAAGACTCCTTAGGGCAGGACATAAGATGCTGCTGAGAACCTGGTGATGAGAGGGGCTGGTAGAAACAGATCTTTCCAGAGACGTGTCCACCTGTCCAGCATCTCTGCTTGGCTGAGAGAAGAGAGATGAAGACACGAGACTGACCTGTGTGAATACTCTGAGAGGTCGAACACTGGAGTGACAGGAGAGGCCATCAGATGATGCTTAGAAGTGGAAAGGCAGGTACAGGTGTGCCTGGAGAGCAGGGAAATATGTAATGCTGTATAGTACAGGAGGTGAACATGGTTGATGGTAGATCATATCTAACAGAGGATTTTGAATGTGTCTGACACAAAGAAATGATATGCCAATAAACCTATCTGATTATTACAACTCATATTTATATTATATATAATAATAACACTGTAGTCTGTATATAAATTACCACACTGAACCTTGTAGAAATGTATGATTACTCTGTGCATTTTCAATAAATATCTTACCTTGGCATGGTAGTGCATGCCTATAATACATATACTTGGAAGGCTGAGACAGAGGAATCATTGGTTTGAGGACAGCCTCAGAAACTTACAATACTCTCAGTAACCTAGCAAGACCCTGTTTCCAAATGAAAAAATAAAATAGATCTGGGGGTGTACCTCAAAAGTAGAATGTCCCTGGGTTCAGTCTCTGGCATCACACACACACACACACACACACACACACACACACACACACAAATATATACATATTATTCATATATTTATATACACATATATATACTGAACTTCCTAAAAAATATATGAGTACTTTCTGTGCATCTTAAATGTGTGTGTGTGTGTGTATGTGCTTTGATGTGGATTGAATCTATAGACATTCTATCTCCAAGATGCACCACCAGCTCTATTTATTATTTATTTATTCATATTTTGAAACAGGTGCTCACAAAGGTGCTAAGAGCCTCACTAAGTTGCAGAGGCTGGTTTGAAACTCAAATCTTTCTGTCTCAACCCCCCCAAGTACTAGGATTTTAGGCATGTATCTCCAAAATGTACTATTATTCTGACTGGGAGAAATACAATTTCTAACCTAGATTTATTTTCTCACTGTGTCTATGGAGCTTCTATAAATGGCATAGGTGTAATTCATTCATCAATTCACATTCTAACTCAGCATTTTATACCTTGTGACATCTGTGCTGATACATATAGACTAATTCAGAATTGTGTAGAGATTTATGACATAATGTCATTATCCACTGTTCCTTGAATAGTTTTGAGATTCTCTCGCAAAAATTTCCCCTATTTACAGTACTACTTTGGTGGGTATGATGTAAACAAAGATAATAATTCTCCTAGGATAAATATCAAGAAACAAACTGGAAAGTCTACTCTTTTACATCTTAATGAGGTATTGTCAAAAATTGTGTCAATAATTGTGTAACTCAGGGAAAACCTAAATAACCCTGCTTGCTTTGCTTGATTTTAGTTGACTTTCAGAATCATTAATTTTGGAAACCTCTGAGATGAGCAATATATTATTAACCTCCTAGGAATGAACCCCCTATCTGACCCAGCTATATCACTCGTCGGTATCTTTCCAGAAGAATTAAAGTCAGAATGCTAGAGTGATACCTGTATACCATGTTAGGGCAGCACAATTCACAACAGCCACGTTATAGAACCAGCCTAAGTGTCCAACAGCAGATGAATGGAAAAAGGAAATGTGGTACATATACCCGATGGAATTCTACTTAGTCAGAAAAAAAAATTATGTCTTTTTCAGGACAGTCTATGGAAACAGAGATTATGCTAAGTAAGATCAGCCAACTCAGCAACAATTGCTGTAAGTTTAGATACATCCAGACTCTTGCCACTTCTCACCATCTCTATTTCCACCACCGAGGACCAAGCCAACAGCATTTCTGACCTGGTTACCCTAGAACACTGTAGCTAGTTTCTCTGATTTTGACTGGTCTCCTTTAAGAGTTTTGCTCACCATGGCAGCTGTGTGATCCCCCTTCCCCAAATCCATGGGATCCATCCACTTGCAGCTCAGAGTCTCTGGGACCTGCTTGGTGCCAGCTGCTTTCTGTGGCTCTAGGTGACATTGAATCCCTGGTGCTGTCTGACCCCACACCCTATTGCTCTGTATTTTCTTCCTCTAGTCTATTTCCCTGGGTCTTCTGACTTGGTCCAGACATGCCAGGCTTGCACATTCCTCAGACTGTTTGCATTCCCTGTTTCTTTCCCAGCAGTGATGCTCTCTCAGGTGTCTTCCCATCCTGTCCATTTCCTTCCTTCAAGTCTTCACTGCAGTGCGACTTTCTTGATGAGCTTCTCTATTACCACTGAATTCAGAACTATGCATCTCCATCCTTGCTCTATTTTACTTTATAGCAATTATCATGGATGATATACTCTACTTCCTTTCTGCATGGGCATATGTCATGCATTTCTAATGCATTAAAAATTTAACCTGGGCATGGGATGCACACTTGTACTCCTTGTACTTGGGAGGCTGAGTTTGAAGGATCACTAGTTTGAGGCCAGACACAGCAAGTTAGAAAGACCTTGTTTCTTTTTGTGACTGACTGATCTCACTTAACATAATGTTTTCCAGTTCCACCCATTTCCCTGCAAACGACATGATTATGTTCTTCTTTATGGCTGAGTAAAATTCCATTGTGTACATATCCCATAGTTTTGTAATCCATTCATCTGTTGATGGACATCTTTACTGGTTCCATAGTTTGGCAATTGTGAATTGTGCAGCTATAAACATAGATACACATGCATAAATCTGATAGTTTGGTTTCTATTCTTTTGGGTAGATACCCAGAAGTGGTATTGCTGGATCATATGGTAGTTTCATTCCCATTCATCTTAGTATCCTCCATATTGTTTTCCAAAATGGTTACACTAATGTGCAGTCCCATCAATAATGTATTAGGGTTCCCAGTTCTACACATCCTCACAAGCATTTGTTGTTGTTTGAGTTTTTGATGATTTCCATTCTAATTGGGGTTAGGTGAAATTTTAAAGTAGTTTTGATTTGCATTTCTCTGATTTCTAATGATGTAAAACATTTCTTCATACATTTATTGACCATTTGTATTTCTTCTTTTGTGAAGTGTCTATTTAGATTATTTGCCCTTTTTTATTGGGTTACTTGTTTTCTTAGGTCTTTGATCCATCTTGAATTGACTCTTGTGCAGGGTGAAAATTGGAAAACATTATACTAAGTGAGATTAGTCAGTCACAAAAAGTAAAAAATTGTATGCTCTCCCTAATATGCGGAAGCTAGAGAGAAAGTAGGACATAAGAGGGACTCCAGATGAAGAAGGAGAAACCTTAGATAAGCAAAGAAGTTGACTTAACTAAAGGTGATGGGGGGGGCACCCTAATGCACATGATGTACTTTCACAAACTTATCAAAGTCAATCACTAAACTGAATCTGAGAAGGAGGGAGGGCAAGGGAGTGGGGTGGGAACTGAGGAAGGGTTAAATGAGAAATGTGTGCATGTATGCCTTTACCAGCTTGTACCTAACAAAGATGCATACTTACAATGCACCAATAAAAAATTTTTTAAAAATTAAAAAAGAAAAGTTATAATGAGCTGATAAGAGCTTTCCATAATCTAATGGCTATAGTCTTTATAGCAAAATATTAGGATGCAGACAATAAGGTAGGTTAAGGTCAGGCAAAGGTTAGACAAAGAAAGGACACAGCAGGAAGGCTGCCATCAGCAAGCCAAGGATAGAGGTCACAGGAGAAACCGAACCTGGTATTACTCTAATCTTAGATGTCTAGGCTCTAGAATTGCTAGAAAATAAATTTCTGTCTTATAAGCCACCTAGCATTGGTATTTTGATACAGCAGCCCTAGAAAATGGATCTATACGGTAATGTAAAATTTTCCAAATGGGAGAAGATAAGTGTAAAACATTGAAGTTGCAATTTTTACAGCTTTTCTATAAATATAAAATGATTACAAAATAAAAAAGTTTATTTAGAAAAACATAAAGTAACATGTAGTGGGAAAAGTCGGGACAATTTGAGAAAGAGAAGAAATAATGATTGTCATAGATATGATAAGAAAATTTCTTTTGAGTTCATACTGATATAAATAACTTAATAAGTAAAGAAATGGATTAAGGAATTCTTCTTAACAATGAAATTTCAATTACCAAATACAGAAGGGATAAGGAAAAAAAAAAACCAGCAGCCAGAAAACAGTACAGTAGTAACACTTTCAGGCAAGAACCATTGATGCATGCTAAAAATTATGTGAAAGTATGAAATAGGATGTTCTATAATCTTCAAATATCCTCTCACGAGATGTAGTGGGCACCAGCCACCATGGAAAGCTGCTGCTGTTAGAAGTCTCCATGCATGAAATGACTCAGAGTCAAAATTTTTGTTGTTGGTTTTATTATTATTATTTTTTATTGTAATAATTCGTGCTTTGTATTTATACATTTTTGTTAGGTACAAATTGATAAAGACAAATGTGCACACATTTCTCATCTGACCCTATCCCCAATTCCCACCCCGCTCCCTCGCCCTCCCTCCCTCTCAAGTTCAGTTCAGTGAGTGATCTTGATATAATTGTGTAAGTACATCATGTGCCTTAGTAT
>PVLC010007985.1:0-40146 GCA_004027655.1 Graphiurus murinus
ATGTTCTTTGCAGGTAAATGGATGCAACTGGAAAACATTATGTTAAGTGAGATTAGTCAGTCACATAGAGTTAAGAAGCATATGTTCTCCCTAATATGTGGATGCTAGGGAGAAGATGGGGCATAGGAGTGTCTCCAGATGAAAAAGAGAGATCCTCAATAAGCAAAGAAGTTGGTTTAATTGTAGTGGATGCATGGGGCAGAGGGACACCCTAAAGCACATGATGTACCTACACAATCATAACAAGGTCACTCACTGAAGTGAATTTTAGGGGGAGGGAGGGGGAGGGAACGGGAATGGGGAGGGAATCGGGGAAGGGGTCAAATGAGAATTGTGTGCAAATATGTTGTTAACAATTTGTACTTAACAAAGATGTACACTATATTGCACGAATTACTACAATAAAAATTAAAAAATTAAAAAAAAAAAGATTACAACAACAACAAAAAAAGAAACTATAAATGTGTATGAATAAGACAGTTATGATAATATTATATTTCACCTAATATAGCATAATTATATTAGTAATATAATAAAATAAAACTTTGTGAATTTTATTCAAGGATGGAGGGTAGTTTAAATGAACATTTATAGGTCCTTAGAAATAACAGTAAGTAGAAAAAAAAAGCCAAAAGCATTTTTATTTAGGTCTAGCTTGAGAAAAAAAAACAGGCACAAACAAAATTATTTCTATCAAGTCCTCTTCTATGACATGAATTTTATAAATGGATGATTAATTTTAATAGCTTTTTAGCATTTACAGAGATGATCACATACTCTTTTTCCTTGGCTCTATTATAAATAAATTGCATTAGATTTGAGAATTGCCTAATTTTAAACTATCCATGCATCCATGGAATAAACCCCAGTTGGATATGATGTATTATTCTCTCCTATTACAGAATGTTTTCTAATATGTTATTTACAGTTTTATATTGATATTCATAAGTGAGGTTTGTCTGCAGTTTTCCTTTTTGTATGAAATCTTTTCAGATTTTGGATCAATCTTAAGAGCATTTTATAAAAATAATGTTGGAGGGCTATTTTTTTCTGCTTGTAGACTCTGAATCTGTTTAAATAGCATTGGAATTATCTGCTCTTTGGTAGAATTCCTCCATGACAGCATCTGTGACCAGTAATTTTTGTGAGTTAGCTCTTCTATCTGATTCAGAATTAACTGCACTGAGTTATATTTTCCTAAAAAATTGTCCATTCCACCCATGCTTTTAATTCCTTTCACCAGTCTGAAAAAGGGTACTTTGTTTTTAATTTCCTCCATTTCTAAGATTATTCCTCCTTTTTTCCTTATTTTTTAAGTTGTCCTTCCTTCTTTTTTCCTGGAATTGAGTTAGCTAATAGCTTATCCATTTCAATCATTTTTCAAAGAGCAAGTTTTTGAATGTATTTATTTATTTTATTTTATAAAATAATTGGTGCATTGTATATAACAATCATCTTTGTTATATATAAGCTGATAAAGGCATATATGCACATATTTTTCATTTAACCCCTTCCCCAATTCCCACCCCACTCCCTCGACCTCCCTCCTTCTCATGTTCAGTTTAGTGATTGATTTTGATATATTTGTGAAAGTATATCATGTGCATTAGGGTGTCCCCCCCCTCCGCCCATCCCCTTCGGTTAAGTCAACTTCTTTGCTTATGGAGGGTTTCTCCTTTTTCATCTAGAGACCCTCTTATGCCCCATTTTTTCTCCCTAGCATCTATATATCAGGGAGAACATATGCTTTTTTACTCTTTGTGACTGGCTAATCTCACTTAACATAATGTTTTCCAGTTGCATCCATTTCTATGCACAGAACATGATTTTGTTCTTTATGGCTGAGTAAAATTCCTTTGTGTACATATCCCGTAGTTTTGTAATCCATTCATCTGCCATCTGTCGATGGACATCTTGGCTGTTTCCATAGTTTGGCAATTGTGAATTGTGGAGCTATAAACATAGATAAACATGTGTTTGTCTGATATTTTGGTTTCCATTCTTTTGGATAGATACCCAGAAGTGGTATTGCTGGATCATATGGTAGGTTCATTCCCATTCAATTGAGGATCCTCCATATTGTTTTCCAAAATGGTTGCACTAATTTGCAATCCCACCAACAATGTATTAGAGTTCCCACTTCTCCACACCCTCGCCAGCATTTATTGTTGTTCATGTTTTTTATGATTGCCATTCTGATTGGAGTTAGGTGAAATCTCAAGATAGTTTTCATTTGCATCTCTCTGATTGCTAATGATGTTGAACATTTCCTCGGACATTTATTGGCCATTTGTATTTCTTCTGTTGTGAAGTGTCTATTTAGATCCTTTGCCCATTTTTGATTGGGTTGTTGGTTTTCTTAGCTGTGACTTTCTTGAGTTCTCTGTGTATCCTAGATATTAGTCCTCTATCAGAAGAGTAGCTGGCAAAATTTTCTCCCACTCTGTGGGCTCTCTGTTGAGGTTCTTGACAGTTTCCTTTGCTGCACAGAAGCTCTTCAGTTTAATGCAATCCCATGGATTGATCTTCCTTTGAGTTGCTTGTGCTTTTGGGGTCTTGTTGAGAAAGTTTTTACCTGTACCTATGTGTTCAAGTGTTGGGCCTAGTAGCTTCAAGGTCTCTAGCCTGACTTCCAGGTCTTTGATCCACCTTGAGTTGACTCTTGTGCAGGGTGAGAAAGTGGGGTTTATTTCCAGTTTCCTGCATATGGTTAACCAATTTTGCCAACACCATTTGTTAAAGAGGCTATCTTTTTTCCAGTGTATGTTTTTGGCTCCTTTGTCAAAAATCAGTTGATTGTAAGCACGTGGGTCTGCTTCTGAGTCTTCTATTCTGCTCCATTGGTCTATGTGTGTGGTTTTGTGCAAGTACCATGCTGTTTTTATTACTGTGGCTTTGTAGCAGAGTTTGAAGTCAGATATTGTGATGTGACCTCCTGCATGGTTCTTGTTGCCAAGAACTACTTTGGCTATCCTGGGCTTTTTGTTTTTCCAGATGAATTTAAGGACTGTTTTTTCTATGTCTGTGAGCAGCATCCTTGGTAATTTCATGGGTATTGCAGTGAATCTGTAGATCAGTTTTGGGAAGATGGCCATTTTGATGATATTTACTCTGCCTATCCAAGATCATGGTAGATCCTTCCATCTTCTAAGGTCTTCATCGATTTCTTTCTTCAACTTTTTATAGTTTTCCTTATAGAGGTCTTTTACTTCCTTGGTTAGGTTTATCCCTAAGTATTTTATTTTTCGGGGTGCTATTGTGAGTGGAATTGTTTTCTGGATTTCTTTTTCAGTGGATTTATGGTTGGCATACAGAAAAGCTAGTGATTTTTAAAGATTAATTTTTGTATCCAGACACATTGCTGAACTTGTTGATCAGTTCTATAAGTTTTTTGGTTGAGTTTGTTGGGTCTTCTAAGTATAATATCATGTCATCAGCAAAAAGGGATAGTTTTAGTTCTTCTTTCCCTATTTTTACCCCTTTGATTTCCTTCTCTTGCCTTATTGCTCTAGCTAGAGTCTCAAGTACTATATTGAACAGAAGAGGTGATAATGGACATCCTTGTCTTGTTCCTATTTTTAGTAGGAACTCTTGCAGTTTCTCTCCATTTTGTATGATATTGACTGTGGTCCTATTGTATACTGCCTTTATATTGAGGTACATTCCTTCTATTCTGATTCTCTGAAGTACTTTTAGCATGAATGGGTGTTGGTTCTTGTCAAATGCTTTTTCAGCGTCAATTGAGATAATCATGTGATTTTTGTCTTTGATTCTGTTTATGTGGTGAATTACATGGATTGTTTTTCATATGTTGAACCAGCCTGCATCCCTGGGATGAATCCAACTTGGTCATGGTGTATAATTTTCTTGATGTGGTTTTGAATGCGCATTCCTAGTATTTTGTTTAGCAGATTTGCATCTAAGTTCATCAATGATATAGGCCTATAGTTTTCTTTCCTTGAGCTGTCTTTATTTGTCTTTGGTATTAATGTGATGTTGACTACATAGAATGTGTATGGGAGGGTTCCATTTCTTTCTATTTCCGAGAATAGTTTGAGGAGTATTGACATTAGCTCTTCTATAAATGTTTTATAGAAATCACTTGGAAAACCACCTGGCCCTGGGCTTTTGTTTGATGGGAAACTCTTTATTGCTCTTTCTATCACTTTGATTACCACTGGTCGGTTAAGTTTTCTATATCTTCTTGTCTCAATTTAGGAAGGTTATATGTGTCTAGAAATTTGTCAATTTCTTCTAGATTTTCCATTTTGTTGGAGTATAGTTTTTCAAAGTAGGTTCTTACGATCCTCTGTGTTTCAATACTGTCGGTGGTAATACCATGTTTTTCATTTCTTATTTTGGTAATTTGGGTTGATTTTCTTTCTTTTGGTTAGATTGGCCAATGGCTGATCCATCTTGTTTATTGTTTCAAGAAACCACCTTTTGGTTTTGTTGATTTTCTGTATTATCTTTTTATTCTATATTTCAGTAATTTCTGCTCTGATTTTCATAATTTCCTGTCTTCTACTAGCTTTGGGGTTGGACTGTTCTTGTTTTTCAAGTGCTTTGAGCTGTGTGAGATTATTTATTTGGTGATTTTCTGTTCTTCTTATGTGGGCACTCAGTGCTATAAATTTTCCTCTTAGTACTGCCTTCAAAGTGTCCCAGGGGTTTTGATATGTTGTGTCTCTGTTTTCATTGGTTTCTAGGAATTTTTTAATTTCTCTTCTTACTTCTTCTATGACCCAATCCTCATTCAGCAATGTGGTGTTCAGTCTCCATGTGTTTACATGGTTACTCTGGGTCTTCTTAGAGTTGATTTCTAGTTTCACTCCATAGTGGTCTGAAAAGATGCAGGGAATTGTTACATTTTTTGAATTTGCCAGTGCTCTCTTTGTGGCCCAGAATGTGGTCTATTTTGGAGAAGGTTCCATGTGCAGCTGAGAAAAATGTGAATTCGGCTGTAGTTGGGTGAAATATTCTGTATGTGTCTAACAGGTCCATTTGGTTTATGATATTCTTTAGGTCCTAGGCATCCCTACTGACCTTTTGTTTAAAAGATCACTCTAGAGATGTGAGAGGAGTATTGAAGCCTCCCAGTATTAGTGTATTGGGATCTATGTGTGTCTTTATATCATACAGAGTTTGTTTTATGAAAGTGGCTGCACCTATGTTTGGGGCATAGATGTTGATAGTTGTTATTTCCTCTTTCTGGATTGTTCCTTTTGCTAGTAAAAAATGATCTGTTTGTCTCTTCTGATAAGCTTAGGCTTGAAGTCTAATTTATCTGATATCATAGTTGCTACTCCTGCCTGTCTTCGAGTTCCATTGGCATGGATTCCCTTATTCCAGCCCTTCGCCCTTAGTTTGTGGGAATCTTTGCTTGTAAGGTGTGTTTCTTGCAGGCAGCATATAGATGGATTCTGGGTTTTAGTCCATTTTGCCCCCTTGTGCCTTTTTATTGGGGAGTTGAGACCATTTATATCCAGTGTGATTATTGACAGATGATTTTTAGTTCCTAACATTTTGAGTTTTGACTTCTGTTTTTGGTGGTGTTTATTCTTCTTTGCTTAGTTATTTGGTACCTGGAAATTATTGTTTCTCTGGTTCCGATGTTTACTTGTTAGTTCTTCTTTGTAGTTAACTCTTTGAGTATTTTCTCTAGTGCTGGTTTGGAAGACATAAATTGTTTCAGTTTCTGCTTGTCATGGAAGATTTTTATATCCCCGTCAATTTTGAGAGAGAGTTTTGCTGGATAGGAGATTCTTGGCTGTAAGTTATTTTCCTTCAGAGTTTGGAATATGTTACTCCAGCCCCTCTTGGCTTTCATGGTTTGGGAGGTCTAGAGTGGTTCTAATTGGTTTGCCTCTAAATGTCACTTTTACTTTTATTGCCTTTAGAATTCTCTCCTTAGCCTCTACATTAGTCAACTTGATTATTATGTGGTGTGGTGAACCTCTTCTTTGGACTTGTCTTGAGGGAGTTCTGTATGTTTCCTGTACCTGTGTGTCAACTTTTCTTTCCATGTTAGGAAAATTCTCTGATATTACTTCTTTGAAAAGATTGTTTACCCCATAAGTTTCAACTTCGAATCCCTCTTCTATGCCTATTATTCTTAGGTTAGCTGTTTTGAAATTGGCCCAGATCTCATCGATGTCCAATTTATACTGTCAAATTTTTTTTTCTAAATTGTGTACTATAGTATAGATTCATTTTTGGAATGGTCATCTTCAAAGAGTGATATTCTATTTTCCATGTAGTCTAATCTACTGTTTATAGTTTGTATTGATGCCTTCACTTCAGTTATTGCATTTTTCACATTCTTCATTTCCTTCAAGGCTTCTCTTGAAGATTCCTGTTCAGGATGTCAGATTCTTTGTTTATTTGTTCCTTTATTTAACTTTCCAACTCTCTCTACATTCCTTATGAAAATCCTCTATTGTTTCTAGTATTAAAGATCTGAATTGTTCTTCTGGTCATCTCTGCCATTCTGGGTTGGTGAGATCTGTTATTGAGGGGTTGTGGTGGCTCATTATTTCTTTGCTATTTTTCCTTCCCATGATTCCTCTGTTATTAAATTTATATCTTTGCTGCTCTTGCAAGTTTTCTCATCCAATCTCTGCAGTGGGGGTTTAGAGGTATCTGCTGGTATATACAGGGACAGGTTGCGTTCAGTGGTAAAGGGTGAGTGAGAAGTCACAGTGATGAATGCAAGAATAGGGTAAAGTAGAAGGTATGGTCCAGCAGAATAAGAGGTTGAGTGTGTAGAGGTGATATATTGTAAAGATTAGAGATGGTAGATATGTCGGGGGATTCTGGTAGTCAATGTAGAGTTTTGAGTGTTTTGTTCGGTCTTGATATTAGACAGGGAAAAAAGGAAAAAGAAAAGAGAGGAGGAAAAGTGTTGAGGAGAAGAATATAGATGGGAGAGAGGGAGAGAAGCTTGTAAAAGGGATAAGGAGGAGATTCAACAAACTAAGCCAGAAATAACAAAGCAACTAATCATCCAAACATACATAAATAAATCAAGGCAATACAAAATGCAAACAGAGTAAAAACAGATAAAACATAACACACACACACACACACACACACACACACACACACACACACACACTAAATCCATAACCAAAAAGCAACAACAAGAAACAAAAACAAAAACCCTGCTAGTTTGTAAGTGCAGAGCTTAAATTTTCGAGTGTGTCTCTGGCATTTTTATTTGCTCTGTCAGTCCAGGCAGGGGGTTCCACTGATGCCTCTCCCATTGTGTCTCTGAGCTCTCCACAGGGCCTGTCTGCATCTCTCTCTCTCTCTCTCTCTGCCTTTGTTGGTGGCAGGAGTACAGTCTAAATGCCGGGCATTTTCAGTGTGCCTGGTCTCTATGCCCTGTATGCACTGGGTTCTTCCCGCACTTCTGTTCCTATCTAATCACTAGAAGGGTGGGTGACTGAGTCTGTCCTTTGTATAGGGGACCCCACACCCCAGGGGTGCAATTTAACTTACAGATCCCTGCTGCTCTGGCTCTGGTGGGAGGGGTGAGCTGAGTGACCTCGGCACAGGCTTAAGATGGTTGTCCCAGTTCTTCTTGATTGCTGTCGATCCTGCAGGATATTCCACCTGCTTATGGTGTGGAGTTCCATAGTTGCTTACTACACTTCTGGTCATTGGGGGCACAGGGGGTCAATGAAGTCTGGGTAGCTGGCAAAATGGTGGCTGGGAAAATGGTGGCGGCCAGTTCGGGGCACGCGCCAGCTCCCTTGTTCTCTCTGGGTTCTGTTCAGCTGCTTTCATTGCTTTGTTCACTCTTTTGCTGCTTTGCTTTTCTTTCCTTCCATCAAGAAGCTGCATTTGATCACTGCTCCAGCTCTGGAGAGAGAGGTGAGCTGGGGTGGTCCTGCAGGGGCTTACGCTGGTTGTCCCATGCGTTCAAGTCACTGTGGAAGATGCGGGGATCTGCCACCTGGTTAGGATGTGGAGTTCTGGAGTCACTTACTCCACATCTGGTCGCTGGGTTGTTGTGCCCAAATCCAGGGTGCCTCACCAAGGAACACTCATATCACATAGAGTAATGCAATTGCAAGAAGAGTTTTATTTCTAGCTTGAGCTAGGGTCTGCATAGTCGAGTTGTGGCAGCGGACCCTTTCTTTGCTTTTACACAGCCTTTTATGGGATAGTACATAGGCAGAGAAACTTTTTGAGCACTTGGGAAAGGTAACAAAGAAAAGGCACAAGGATTGGTGGAGCCCTGCTATCAGGGCTGGGAGGAGCTACAGGGACAGGGGATTGGCTCACTTGGTAACAAAGAAAGGGTACAAGCATTGGTGGAGCCCTGTTGCCAGGGCTGGGATGTGCCACAGGGATGATGAGGATTGGCTCATTCCCTGGGGCAGGCCCATGCTGCACCTGTGTTTGGGGAGGTTCTCAATGTTTTCTGATTAACCTCCCCCTCCTCCTTGTCCCAGGACAGAATGGACCATTCCGTCTTGGGATGGGAGGAGGATGCTCTGCTTTGGGAAAACTGCAGCCTAGGCCTATTATTGTAGTTGAGCCCTGTCATGTTTTCACCCAATTTTCCACATAGTTACATTAATGCCCTACATTCTCCCCTTGTCTTTTGTATATATGAGGAATCCTCCTCATATCTTATTTACAGGGTTGGGCAAGGCTTGATATTGTTGCCTGAGGACCATGACCTGTACTGTATTTATTCAGTCCTTAATAAAAGCAACCAGTTTATTTATTTGAACACTTGCACATTTAAGCAGTATACAGGGTCCAACTGTGAGTATGAGTATGAGAATAATCAGTGGCCCTAGCAATGTGGAGATTAGAGTAGTGAACCATGGGGAACTATTAAACCATGATTAGAACCATCCTTCTTGCAATTCTTGTTTCCTCTTTCTCTTTATGAGTCCCTCTTGTACCTTGGCCATGAACTCCCTTACTACTCCAGTGTGGTCTGCATAAGAGCAAAATTCTTCTCCTAAAGCTGCACAGAGCCCCCCTTGTTGCAGGAAAATTAAATCTAATCCTCTTCAGTTCTGCAACACTACCTCTGACAATGAGGTGAGGGATTTCTCCAGGTGTGTTATGGAATTTTCTAAGCTTTCTATCTTTATCCATAGCTGCTCGCAAGGCTGACAAGCCTTGGAGGTGCACTGTGAGAGATGCAATTCCAGTTCTGGCCCCTGCATGTCCCAACCTGAAGACCGTAGCTAGGGTTATGGCTGTTATGGGCTCTCTTTTAAAATGGGGTTGAGATATCCAGTGAGAATATAGTTCCTCCTCTTGATGGTATAATACTTTAGGGAATACAGTTACCATAATGCAGTACTCTCTACTCCGGGTGAACACTTGCACATTTAGGCAGGGAGCAAGGCCAGTCTTAGAGCAAACCCACCAGCCTCCCCTCCTGGGAAGATCCATCCTGTGCTCTGGGGTAATGTGGCTCGTTGAGAACACAGAGCCTCTTTATTTTGAGGTATAGTCCCTCCACAAATTCCTGGCCCAGACATTTCCTGCATAGTTAGTCCCACCTTCCGGTTTCCCCACTTGCAGGTGGAGGGAATAGTCTCTCAAGAAATGGTATTGGTTAAATTTAGGCCTACAGCTTCGTAGAACTGGGGGGGGGTAATATATCATAGCACAACCAGAAAGCTTTTGTAGCATCAGGATTAGAATGGTTTAGGGCATTATAGGCCAACTGGACTAATACCTAGAGTGGGTCTGAGGGGGTGAGATTTGGTGTCACCTGCCCTTGGTCTTTGGTCATGTTATTCAGTGGGAGACCAGTTGGGGCAGTTGGTTTAGGTAGGGGTGGGATCTCTCCTTTTTGGGATAGACAGCCTGGTTTGGCCCCACAGCTTGTTTCTCAGAACTTATTTCATACCTCTGGATTGCAAACAGCCTTCCTCAGTCTCAGCCTGGCTCATAATATCTAAAGCCCCACATTTTTCCATGTGCCCATATGCTATCCTGGGGATTGGTTACATTGATGATTATTTTTGTACACATATTTTTGCTCATTACCAAAGAATTATTCTGGGTAGGCTCTTATGGCATGGCTGACACTGGGGGAGGGGCACCAGTGGGCCTTAAGATTTTTATCATTTCCCCCTTTACCTCTCCACAGCGGGGTGACCATTTCACAGCCCCAATAGGAGCAATAGTATTGGTTTGGGGAGTTACAATATGACGGACCAGCTGCTGGGCAGATATAAAACCCTATAGCATTTAAGCAAGGTGCTGTAGGAGCCAAAGTATAAGACCATGTCTCAAAAGAAGGAGATTGCCCTAGGGGCAGTGTCTTTTCCATTATTGTTTTTCCATCATCTACCCTTCTTAATTCCCACTGGTAGGGCTGGTGAATGTTCATGCCGGAAGCTGCTGATGGCCACACTAGACGTCAAGCAGGTTCCCAGGAGGAGTAGCAGCCACGCATGTTGGTGAGCAAGCTTGAGCTTTAGCAGGTTGTCTGGATCAACTGTCACTGTCCACCCCTTTTGGGCTTTCTCGATGTCCTTCTCGTTAGCCTTCTGGATATGGGAGTGATATATCCAGGGTCCTGTGCCGTCGACCTTTAGGGCAGTTGGGGTAACAAGGACAACCATGCAAGGCCCTTTCCATCTAGCCTCTAATGTTTTATGATGGTGCTGCTTGACCCAGACCCAATCCCCAGGTTTGATGTTGTGGACAGGAGCCTTAAGGCCTATGCCTCTGTAAACAGGGCATTAAGAGCCAGCCAAATATCTCTTTGGACAGCCTGAAGAGACCACACAGCCTCAAGCAATCCTTTAGGCCCCTGCAAGGAATTTAGAGTTGGCTTTTGTGGAAGGATGGGAGGTGGGGAGCCAAACATGATTTCAAAAGGGGTTAAGCTAAGCATGTAGGGCGTGTTTCTGGCCCTGTACAAGGCATAGAGAAGGAGTGTGACCCAGTCTCTGCCAGTTTCTATTGCCAATTTAGTTAAAGTCTCCTTTAATGTTCTATTCATCCTTTCTACCTGCCCAGAACTCTGGAGGTTATATTCGCAATGCAATTTCCAATTAGTCCTCAGGGCTTGGGAAAGTCCTTGTATAACTTTACTCACAAAAGAGGATCCATTGTCTGACCCTATAGTAATTGGAACTCCATATCTAGGTATTATTTCTTCTAATAACTTCTTTGCTACTATAATTGCAGTTTCTCTTTTGGCAGGGAAGGCTTCCACCCACCCCAAAAAGGTATCCACCATAGCTAATATGTATTTATACCCATACTTGCCTGGCTTTACTTCTGTGTAATCTATTTCCCAAAACCTTCCCAGCCTCCACCCTCTTTCCCTTATACCTTTGTGTTGGTTTGACAATTTTCCTGGTTGCATGACCTGGCAGGCATGGAAGTACTTAATTGTCTCCTGAATTGCCTGCCACTGGTGCCAAAACCCTAAGCCAGCCATTTCGAGTAAGGAGAGAAGCTTCTTTTCCCCAAGATGTGTAGATCGGTGAAGTTGCTGAATCATGTGCCTGCCTACGTCCTCAGGGAGAATCCATTTGCCTTCAGTGTCCATATACCATCCATTGTGGCCTTTTTTGTTGTTGTTGTATCCAGGCAACCTCTTCCTGAGAATACTTAGGAGAGGGCGGCAGGGGATTTGTCTCTGGTATGGGCAGTCGTACAGTCAAACAAAAGGTGTCTTGAAGTTTCCTTCTGCCACAGCAGCCCTTCATGCTGCTTTATCGGCTGCCTGGTTGCCTCTTGCCTCCAGGCTATCCCCTTTTTAATGGCCTGGGAAATGGATCACTGCTACCTCTTTTGGTTTTTGTACAGCCACCAGGAGGTCTAATATTTCTGGCTTATTTCTGATTTCTTTTCCTTCTGCCATCATAAAACCCCATTCTCGGTACAATGCCCCATGCACATGTACGGTCCCAAAGGCATAGCGACCATCAGTGTACACAGTCAGCCGCTTGTTTTCAGCCTGCTTTAAGGCCTGCGTTAATGCAATGAACTCTGCCCTCTGTGCTGAAGTGCCCTTTGGTAAGTTCTCGGCCCATATTATATTGCCTTCGCTATCCACCACTGCTGCCCCTGCATACCTTTGTCCATTTTGCATAAAACTGCCCCCATCCATGAACCATACATAATCACTCTGGTTTAGGTGCTGGTCTCTTAAGTCCCTTCTGACTGAAGTCACTTCTGCCAAGATATCAGAGCAGTCATGCACTGGAGCCTCCACTTCTGGGACAGGCATCAAAGTAGCTGGATTCAAAGTGACAGGATTCTGAAAGAGTATTCGGGGAGCATCTAACAGTGTCCTTGGTAATGAGCCAGTCGGGCATTTGTTATCCACTGGTTTGGGGGATGCTTTAGAATCCCCTCAATGGCATGTGGGGTAGTTATGGTTAACTGTTGCCCAAAGGTCAACTTATCTGCATCTTTGACCAACAAAGCAGTAGCTGTTATTATTCAGAGACATGGAGGCCATCCTGCCACTACTACTGGATCCAGTTTCTTTGATAAGTAGGCTACTGGTCGTTTCCAAGGCCCCAGGGCCTGGGCCAGTACTCCCTTTGCCACTCCTTTTTTTCATCAATATACAATGGAAAAGGCTTTGAGGGATCTCGCAATACTAGGGCAGGTGCCTCCAGCATGGCTCTCTGGAGTTGGAGAAAAGCACCCTCCATCTTGGGGGTCCATGTCCAGTTTTTATCTTTTCTACTCCTCTGATATAAAGGTTTTGCTATTTCTGCGAAGTTTGGGATCCATAATCTGCTGTAGCCCATCTATCCCAGGAACTCTCTCACTTTTCTCGGGCTAGAGGGCACTGGAATTTTTAGAATGGTTGCCTTCCTTGCCTCCCTGAGCCATCTGAGGCCCCCTTTTAGTTTGTAACCCAGGTAGGTAACCTCCTCCTGGCATATTTGGGCCTTCTTTGCACTAGCCTGATATCCTAGTAACCCTAATGCCATTAGCAGGTCCCTAGTGCCCTCTAAGCAGTTCTGTTGCATAGGGGCGACTATCAACAAATCATATACATACTGTAGTAATGTAATGTTGGGGTGTTCTCCAGTACTCACTCAGATCTCCACTCAACGCTGAAAAGGGTTGGGGAGTTTTTGAAGCCCTGTGGCAACTGCGTCCAGGTCAGCTGGCCCATAGTACCTGACTCCTCATCCAGCCACTCAAAGGCAAGGATATCCTGACTCTGTGGAGCTAGAAGTAAACTGAAGTATACATCCTTTAAATCTAAGACGTTATAGAAAAATTGTCCGGGTAGCAGACTGCTTAACAAAGTGTATGGGTTAGGTACGGTTGGATGGAGACCCTCAACTTCACTGTTACCTCCCTTAAGTCCTGCACTGGTCAGTAATCATTTCCCCCTGGCAGCGTTTTAATATTCCAGCATCTAGGAGTCTCTGTATGTGAGGTGTGATTCCCCATCAGGCCACTTGGGGCATCGGGTATTGATGGACCCTGACCGGTTGAGTTCCAGGCTTTAACCCCACCAGTATTGGGGCCCGGTGTTTTGCCATTCCAATGCCTGCTGTCTTGGTCCATACCTTGGGGAAGTCCCGTACCCATGCACCCATGGATGGTGGCAGTTCCTGGGGTCCTGGACTTTCATACATTCTGTACTCATCATTTAACATCATAGTTAATACCTGAATAGGATGGTTTTCACCATCAGTCACTCGAGTACCATCTTCTTTAAAATGGATCTGCGCTCTTATTTTAGTCAGTAGGTCTTGCCCCATCAAAGGGGCTGGGCATTCCGGAATAACCAGGAACGAATGGGAAACTTGTTTAGATCCCAAGTCTACTTTTCACTGCATAGTCCATTGGTAAGGCTTTGAACCTGTCACCCCTTGTACCCAGCTGGTCTTTGATGAAAGCCTTCCCCCAGGCTCTTTGATTACTGAATACTGTGCTCCAGTATCCACCAAAAAGTCCTCTGGATTCCCTCCACTCTCAAAGTTACCCAGGACTCAGGGAGGGGAGCTGAGCCCCGTCACCTCTAGTCACTTTCTTCCCCTGCCAGCAGGACACAGGCCTTTTTGACCGTTCCCCTGGGCACCTCTCTAGCTGTGTGATTTTCTTTTTCTTTGGACACTCTCAGGCCCAGTGTCCTTTCTCCTTACAATACACACACTTGTCCTTTTCTAGTTGACACAGCTTTTCATCACTCTACCAGGACCTGCCCTGACTGCCTCTCCCATCCTTATTTTCCCTTAGCCATGCAACAAATATTCTAGCTATTTCCTTTTTATCTTCCTGCCTCATTCACTCCTATCTCTCCTCAGGGGTCTCTCTTGCATTGTATACCTTTTCTGCTACCCTGAGCAGGTCTGGGATGGTTTGGCTCCCCAACCTATCCAATTTTTGAAGTTTCTTCCTGATATCCGGGGCTGCCTGATTTACAAAAGTTAAGATCACAGCTGCCTTTGTTTCCTCTGCCTGTGGGTCCATGGGGGTATACTGCCTAAAGGCCTCAAAGATCCTCTCTAAAAAAGCTGTGGGGCTTTCAATAGGTTCCTGTCTGACTTCATATACCTTAGCCAAATTGGTTGGCTTCCTAGCCGCTGCACAGAGACCAGCCATTAGAACCTGGTGGTACACTTGGAGACGCTCCCTACCTTCAGCCTGATCAAAGTCCCAGTTTGGGCGAGTCCAAGGAAAGGTCTCATTGATGAGATTTAACTGGGCAGTCGGCCTTCGTCATCTCCAGGCACCAATTTTCTAGCTTCAGTCAGAATTCCCTCTCTTTCCTCAGTAGTAAACAAAACCTTAAGTAGCTCTTGGCAATCATCCCAAGTGGGGTTATGAGTAAAAAGAATAGAGTCCGGCAAACCAATGAATTCCTGTGGTTTCTCAGAAAACACTGCATTTTGAGACTTCCAGTTATACATGTCACTGGAAGAGAAGGGCCAATACTGGTATGTCCTCCCCCCCCCCCTTTCCAGACTGGTCCTATAACCCGAAGCAGTAGTGCTTGAGCGGTGGAGGATGGGGCCTCAAGACCCAGAGGCCACTGTGACCTTGTGACAAAGGCTGGCCCTAAATCAGGGTTAGCAGCTACAGCAGCTGCAGTGGTGGCTGGGGCTGCTCCCTCCCCAAGGCTGCTGGGGGGGGGGGGCTGATGGTATTCCTGAAGAGCCCGCTGGAGCTGATTGTTCTGCAGCTGGTGGGGGAACAAAGGGGGGAGGAATTTCTTCCACATCTAGGTCTATAAGACTGGGGTATAAGCCTGAGTCCTGCATCATCTTAGGCAGAGCCTTCTCTGACTTGGGGTCTTGGGATGGTTCCTGTGAGGGCTTTGCCACCAACACTTGGGTCTCTGGAGACTGAAGGACAAAAGTCTTTAACCAGGGTGGGCGATTTTCTACTAATCTTTGCCATGCCCAGGATATAAGGCACCTGATCTGGGTGGTCACTAGGGCCAGAGCCCATAACCCTATCCCTTTCCTGAGAGATAATGCCTGGATTGAAAGTCCCCTCCCGAGGCCATCCTACCTCAAAAGCTGTCCATTGTGCAGAACAATAGGTGATTAACTTACCCTTTTTCACCTCTAGTGAAAGGCTGCATGCCTGAGTTCTGAAATCAGAAAAGTGGTCAATCATTATAGACAAGGGAGTTGAAGAAGTCTGTCCCATTATGGAGGAGTAGAAAATAGTTGCAGGTCCAAAGCTGTATCTGAAAGTTAACAACACAAGTTGGCACTAAACAACACCACGAGGATGGGTAAGGACAAACACCGAACAAAGAGACAGGCCTTTTTACTCTTTTGCGCACTTCCTTTCCAGATTTCCCATAAGCGATCTTACTGAACAGCATCCACCATTCCTGGGAACTCAGTGAGTCGATGGGGAAGTCTGTGCCTCCCAACCAGCACGCCTACCTAGGTCCTCTGCCAGTCCTCCATCTGGGCCCTCAGATACAGATACAGATACAGATACAGATACAGATACAGATACAGATACAGATACAGATACAGATCAGCCTTGTGGCTGCTAGACAGGAGTTCAGCTACAGAAGCCGAGTCTCCCTACCAGAATTCCTACCTTATAAACTCCTTCTACTCTGGAGGTGAGTGAGGGTCCTTGGGGGGCACTCCTTCCCAGCCAATGCACCAAATGTTGTACCCAAATCCGGGGTGCCTCACCAAGAAACACTCACTTCACAAAGAGTAATGCAATTGCAAGAAGGGAGTTTTATTTCTAGCTTGAGCTAGGGTCTGCATAGTCGAGTTGTGGCAGCAGACCCCTTCTTTGTTTTTATGCAGCCTTTTATGGGATAGTACATAGGCAGAGAAACTTTTTGTGCACTTGGATTGGTGGAGCCCTGGGAGGAGCTACAGGGACAGGGGATTGGCTCACTTGGTAACAAAGAAAGGGTACAAGCATTGGTGGAGCCCTGTTGCCAGGGCTGGGATGTGCCACAGGGATGATGAGGATTGGCTCATTCCCTGGGGCGGGCCCATGCTGCACCTGTGTTTGGGGAGGTTCTCAATGTTTTCTGATTAACCTCCCCCTCCCCCTTGTCCCAGGACAGAATGGACCATTCCATCTTGGGATGGGAGGAGGATGTTCTGCTTTGGGAAAACTGCAGCCAAGGCCTATTACTGTAGTTGAGGCCTGTCATGTTTTCACCCAACTTTCCACATAGTTACATTAATGCCCTACAGGGTCTGCAGTGGTGTTAGTGGACCCCCGTGTCAGGCCGGCCACCATGGCTCTGTGGCTTGGCACTGCTGCTGAGCAGTCAGGCTCCTTTCTCTCTCTGGTCGGCTTTCTGGGGTTTCTTTAGTTGTAGTTCAAATTTCGCTTTTTTTCTTCTGTCAAGCTGCTTTTATGGCAGATTTGATTCAAGCTTACAGCGCCTGAGGAAAGGTGTTTCACTCAGACACCGTCTTCTTCACAAGTCAAATGTATTTATTAACTCTACTATTTTTCTGTTTTCTAATTCAATGTCTTCTGCTTTTAGTATTACTGATTCCTGCTGTTTTTCTTGTTAATTTTACTGAGTCAACCCAGTAAGTCGAGTATCTAATTCACTTATCTTTATTATTCTGTTTATTAATACAATATTTAAGATTACTTTTCTGCTTCAGCTAGACATACATTTCACTTCATAAAGGGCTGCATTTTCAAATACTTTTTTCTAGGTATTATGTAATTTTATGTTTCTTCTTTGATCTATAAGCAACTCAAAGAGAATTTTATTATCAAGGTAATAGAGTATCTTTGTTTTTCTGATCATGTAATTTGTAGTTTTATTGCACAGTGATCAAAGAACATTGTCTATAGTATTTCCAATATCAAATTTATTGGTTTGCATTTGTGACCTAAAATCTATTCAATTAATGTGACTGTTTTTGCTCTATTGATAAGAAAGTGTATTTATAACTCCTATGAAACAGATACACACACACACACACACTCACATATGTGCATGTACATATTTGATTTTATATACAGTAGCCCCCCAATATACAGTTTCACTTTCCATGGCTTCAGTTGCCCACAGCCAATCATAGTCTAAAGATATCAAATGGAATATTCTAGAAGTAAGCAATCCATAAGTTCAATTGTGTGCACTTCTGAGTAGTGTGACAAGAGCTCACGCTATCCTGCTCCCTTCCACCCAAGATGTGAGTCACCCCTTCCTCCAGTCTGCCCACAACCTGCCCTCCTCCACTTAGCAATTGAGGGCATCAGTCAGATTGTCACAGCATCACAGTACTTACTGTCAAGTAACACTTGTCTTACTTAATAATGTCTCCAAAGACATCATTAAGTAATGTCCCTTCCAGGTAGTGATTCTGCACTTTTATTGCAGTATATTGTTATAGTTGTTCTATTTTATTATTGTTGTTGTTCATCTTTTACTATGCTTAGTTTATAAGTTAAGCTTTTCATAGGCATGGTATATATAGGACAAAACATGTATCTATAGAAGTCAGCACTATCTGAGGCTTTATGCATCCACAGAGGGTCTTGGAATGTATACCCCATGAAAAAGGGGATACTACAAATGTAAATTTACATATATATTTTATGAATGGACTGACAGTGGTAAGATTCCCTTCGAATAGTTTATCTCTCCTTGTAGCTCCTGCTGTCTTACTACTTGGTATATAGAACAATAACTAGAACATGTTAAGTGTGAATTTCACCTATAACATTATAAAGCTTTTCCAATTGATATTTTTAGGCTTAATGTCCATTCTGACTGATACTCATGCGGCATCTGCTTATTTGTTTACACTTACCTGGTGTGTCTTTGGTTATCATTTTATTTTCATCTTTCTGAATCATTTCATTTTAAATGTTTCTTGAGTGCAACATGGAGTTGTATTCCACTTTGTGATCCAATTTTTTTCTTTTAATAGAGGATTCAGGACATTTATTTTTATTGATATATGTTTGCTTTGTTGCCAGGGTCCAGCCCTCGTAGGCAGTGGGGTCGGGAGTCCCTCAATAGGTGTGGATTGAGACGAGGTCGCGAGAATACACTCACACCACACACAGTGTTGAAGCGCATCTGTTTTATTTTTTGTCACTTGTTGTTTTGTACTATTTGTTTACAATGAGGCATATAGAACAGGAATTTTTACAGAACTTGTTTTTCCAAAGGTTATCCATTAGTTAAAATCTTTACAATTTTGTTTAGCCCCTTTAAGCAGTGTTCTCTCTTATCTCAGGTAGTTAGCAGGTTCCAGGAAGACCAGGGCAAAAGAGTAGCTATTTAGATAAATTAGCAAAGCCTGTTTCTAGACTAATGCTTGTAAAAGGTTAATGCATTGGGTTGTCTCAAGGCACTGCTTGTTTTCAGCTAAGAGATCAGTATCTGTCAGGCCACATGTTTCTAAGAAGTTTTCTTTTATAACTAATATAAAAGTAAAACCTAAAGCACCCAAAATTTCCAGAATATAATAATGCAAAGTGGGATATGCCACACATTCCTTCTTTTGGGATCGTTTGCCTTGCAGGACTCCAGCGGACAGAACCTTGCTCAAGATCCAGCTATTAATGTACTGTGGCATTTCCCCCCTTTTTATTTTTTAATTTAATGGCTTCCACTTCTATGGCAAGTGACTTGACAGATCACAAAGTCAGTCAGATGATGACCAGAAAACATGAACAAAATATGATTAAAAGCAACAAAGCAAGTGTGATAGAAATTCCATAGTTCATATATGAGTGTATGTCTAATTGTTTAGAAAGTTGAATAAAAAAATCAGAGGCCATTTCAGCAGTAGAACTAACATTGATATAGTCTTGACTAATATATTTTATTTGATTTTGTAACATTTGTGAATCAGGAGCTATGTTAGTCTTGTTCCAGATTCCTAATAAATGATTTTGCACCTGTGACCAGGAGTGCTGAGAATCATTATAACGCAAGGGAGTGACACAGATCCATTTGTACTTAGTGTGGCATCTAGTGGACAATCTAGTTTTAATGTTAGTTACCTGATTTCCTAAATACAGCACTGCTTCTTCTAAGGCTGAGATATGAGTTTCTAATTTTCTATCTATGATTTCTTGTGCCACTAAAGCCAGAGTAACATCATGTGACAATTAATTAACATGATAAGCAGTATTAATATTGGTAACTAAGGCAGTAGTTGAAACAGCTAAAGAAGTACTAATAGAGATTAAGGCAGAAATTCCTAAAATTAGAGCAGCTACAAATCTTTTTGGATGAATAAGATTGGTAATTTGTTTAAAAAGCTATACTCCTGTGTCATCATACCAGAGATCAGTTAAGTTTACAGGCAGCATAACAAATGGAGGTTGATGGACAACTATAAGAGTTACATAGTCTTTTGGCATAGTGTTGTTAAGACAATTAGTTAATATACATTGTATACATTGAACTAAATATGCTCCATTTTTTTGTATAATAGATATAGATCCTGGTTTTCCTAACAATAATGCATGAGGAGCAGGGACACAAGAACATAAAGGTAGCAAGGTTGGCTTAGAGTAAGGACTAGCTAAAAACACAGGTTTCATGGCAGCTATTAATCTAAAGAGACTAAGCTGAATCCCGGTTATATGAGAGTCAGATTCAGCATAAAACACAGGAATAACACAACCAGGAGTAAACTATCTATGTACAGTATCTTTAGAAGTAAAATGAATATTAGTAATATTGAATTTGTCCTTATTATTAATTATATACTGTTTATGGTCATGTTTTGGAGAAGAAACAGACCAATCATAAATGGTAGTAGTACCATTATTAGGAAAATAAACATTAGCATATTTTAGGAAAACAGTCAAACCAATGAGGCAGATTTTTAGGACCCATATTATTCCAGTATAAATCTCTATTATTTAAAAATCTTTTACATGGGATACTATCTGTAGAGGTGATTTTTAACAGAATTATCGTGCTCATAAATAGGGCCAAGGAAGGCAAGTGTAATTCCCACAAAGCCCTTACACCATTAGTGGTAGTAGGTGAGTCAGTATAAAAAGACCTATAAGATATTTTTAAGCATCCAGGTAAGTTTCCTATAGTAGTAAAGCACAGAGGGGTATGATCACTAAAAGCTTTAAAAGTTTTTAGATTATTACTTTTCATAGGTATAAAGGAATCAGAAGATCCTCCCATTAACTTAGGATTGTTGGTAAATATCTTAAGATCTTTTGTTGCCCAATCTGAGACTTTTAATAGGGGAAGATCAGGAAAGTAAGCCCAATAAGCTTGATTAGCTGAGACATTTAGTACCTGGCAGCTAAGTAAGGTTATAATAGCCAAAAAAAACCTTTTCAGGAGTAGGCGGCGATTAATCAAGTGAAGCAATTTGTTGAGCTCTACAAGTTAGCTTTTTAATCTGTCCCCAAGTAGGGAGAGGAGCTTCAATGGTTGATTGAGCCTGTCTTGAATGATGAAGATCAAGATTGGACATCTGAGCACTGAACATCTCATCCCGGGTCCAGGAGATCTGGGGATACGGCTGCAGGGAAGGTGACTGCATCGGTGACAAGACATGCCTGATGAGTCTACCAGGAATCCACAAAGGAGCATCTGCATCCTGTGGAAAAATACAACATATGCTCGCCCCGCAGTTAGCAACCTTTCCAGTTCAACACACACATGGAGAAATTCGTTTGCCACGATGAATTAGGCTTAAGTCCTCTAGGATTGACTCCCATAGCTAATGAGGGAATATGAATTACACACTGGGGGCAATTCCGCACTATTTGTCTTGCTTGTTCTCTAGTTAAGGAATAAAGCATTCGTAATATTTTAGCATTTTGATGATGTATTTTATGACTTTCTTTAGCTTCTAAAACAGTGCCTATAACTTTAGTAGCTTTATCCGCTAAGGCATTTCCTGCAGCAAGCAGACCAGGAAGATTACTGTGTCCCCTTATATGTCCAATAAAGTAAGGATGTATTCTATTCCTAATTAGCTGATGTAATCTTTTTAAAAGTACCGCTATATCAGATGAGTTAGATATAGATGAAGTTTCAATAGCTGGAAATAATGTTGTTATATATTTAGAATCTGTAAAGAGATTAAAAGGCTCAGAGGTAATGGTAAAAGCATGTATGACTGCCAGTAATTCTGTTCTTTGGGCAGAAGTTTCCTTAGTTTGGAAAATAATAGGTTTGTCTGAGCCTTTTATTACACTTGCTTTGCTATTAGAGGAGCCATCTGTAAATAGAGTCACAGCATTTACTAAAGGTTTTTTGCTGATATTTTTAGGAACAATAAATTGATGCTGAGAGAAAAAATGTAAAAGCGGGCTATTAAGTAAATGAGAACTAGTCTGTCCAGTAAAATTTTGTAAAGAAATAGCCCATTCATCAGAATTATAAAGCAGAAATTCTAACTGCTGTTTATTATAAGGAATAATTATATTATGAGGATCACTACCAAAATTCTTTACAATTCTTTAGCTCTGCCTTTTTGTATTATCATAGTGATTAAAGTGGGATAAGAGGTATTAATTCTTTTTGGAGTGGAGGATAAATATATCCACTCTAAAGGTGCATCTTGCCACAGGCATCCAGTAGTAGTATAAGCAGTGTTTAGAACAATTAAATCCCACTTTAAATTATAATATATTCTGGTAACCCAATGTTCATTAATAGCTCCTTCTACCTCTTTTAACGCTTGAATAGTTTTGTCTGTTAATTGGCAAGGAGAAGAAGGATCAGAGTCTCCTTTTAAAATATCAAAGAGAGGTTTTAATTGATGAGTGGATACTTTTAAGATTGATCTAATCCAGTTAATATCTCCTAATAACTTTTGAAAATCATTTAAGGTGTTAAGCTGGTCATGCCTGATTTAAATATTTTGATTAGTAACAGTGGGAGATTTTATAATCCTTCCCAGATAATTAATTAGTAGTTGTGTTAGAATTTTTTAGGAGCTAAGACTGTATTGATTGAGATTTTTTACTAATGATTGTAAGCATCGATTAAGAACATTGGTATCACTACTGGCCAAAATAATATCATTCATGTAATGAATCATATAAACCTGGGGAAATTTATTTCCAGTATTTATAAGACCCATATGAACATATTTTTGACATGAGGTGGACTGTATTTCATACCCTGAGGCAACACCTTCCTTTGATATCTTTGATAAGGTCTTTCAAAATTTGGTGAGGGGAAACTAAAAGCTGTGGCACTTTGTTCTATAATAGTATTGTATGTTATGAATTTTCATTTAAAATTCACATTATTTTAAGTCATTTGCTACATAGTTTTCTCTCTTTCTCTTTGGGTATATGTAGTTCCAATGTTAAAAAAGAAGTTCATTTATGTTCTAGTGTTTTATAACTTTATATATATATTCTTAGTGTATTGATTACCTATAATCCCTATTATGACTAATGATATAATAAAGGTCCTTCTATTATCCACTCTGTTCCTTCTTCTCCACCACCTGATTTTAACCCAAAGTAAATCCTTCCTTAGTGTTTACTTTGCACTGTTAAATATTCTTATTTACTATTTGTGAATTTGTAGGTATTATTTGTGACTGTGTAAGTATTCGTGAACCTGTAGGTATTATTTTGTGAACTTGTAGGTATTTGTAAACTTGTAGATATTATTATCTCACCTATAAGAATATATCAAATTTTTCTAATTAGGCAAATATTCTAATTAGGATTATCAATTTTCAGAAAGAAGCATCATTATCCCACTTCATCTTCTCTGTTATTTAACTCATGTAGTTTTGCATATATGGTAAATGAAAGAAAGGTTACTAATGATACCACAATGAACAACATTATGATGTGAGAATATAATGCACCAATAAAAGTATGAAAAAGTTAAATCTTGAACTCTGTATCTGTCACTTAGGAACAGTTTAGTTGCACCAATAAATGGATTAGCAAGTCTTGAAATATAAGTCAGTGTTCTTGGTTTTCTATGAAACTATGGATTGCCTAGCTTAATTTATGGGTCAGATTCCCCTATTGGCTTTCGGTGAGCCCTCTGTCCATGATTCTTATTGGATTGCATTTTGTGTACTCTCAGAAACATTGTTCTTGATATGGTTACCATTAATCCAATATCAGAGGAAAGGAGGTCATCCCAAGTAATAAGGAAATGAAAGCTTCAGTCACCAGAAATCCCTCTGCTAGAAGTACAGACAACTGTATGTGGGAGAAAGGGGGGGGGGGGCAATATTCTTCAGTCACTCTCCCTCCTCTGTGGGACTTGACTAGTTAGAACAAATACAAAGAGCCAAAAGAGGCTGAAATACCATAACATCTTTACTAATAGTAACACTGAACAAGGAAATATGTCAGGATTCACTCAATCCCTCCTTCCCTGAACTCTAACTTGGCCTAATAGGAGACAGAAGGAGTTGGAAATAAAATAGCACAGATCTGGCTTATCCTTACCAAGACTCACCTCACTTCATTACCAATAGGCCAGTGATGAAGACCAGGGGCACATCTCCATCAATGACCAACTTTTCAGTCTCCTTTAATCTTACCTGTTCAGTGAATCAATTCTCCTTGCCTAGTGTTGACCTAGCAAGAAAGCAAAAATAGAAAGTGCCCACTTTTGAACCCTTCCTGGCAAGTGGAATTCTGTTCTTCAGTAGAAACCACTAGCTATCTACACAATAGCCATTTCTCCCTTCTCCTTCACAACAAAATTCTATTTAATTTTCAGAATGATAATGGTCTCCAGTTAAATGCTGTTTTTTAGCCTCCATTGCAAGTAGGGGTGGCTAATAAGAAGTCAATGGATGTGACTCATTGAATAGGTAAAGCACTCTTTTGCTTTCTTTACTTCCTGTGTCTTCCTGCTGCTTAAAATGTGAACAAAACCATGAGATCTCTAGCAGCCATCTGGAAACCAAGATACATCATTGAGAAAGAAGTTGCTACTAAGAAAGAAGAAAAGGAAGATAGAGGCTGAGTCCTTCATGACTCAGCACTGTCATACCAGTCCTGGACCCACTTCTGGATTCCTTTAATGTTAAAAAACACTTAAGCCCTGGTGTATTTAGGCCACAGCAGTCAGGCTTCTGTTACTAGCAGCTGAAGCACTTGGCAAGTGATGTGTTTCGTTTATGGTGTGTGAGGGGAGAGATTGCAATCTGTATCTAGACTGAGATGAGCAATGAGACAATTACAGATATCTTCCCATCTGCTCCTGAACCTGCCTTTCCTCCCCAAGATCCATCCAAAGTTCTCCTTGGACTCTCACTCCCACTACTTCATGTCTATCCCTTACCTCTGTCTTCTCCACCAGTTTATAATATGGGAGAACATGTAGACATCAAGAACAGTGTTTTCCTCCTTATGCTCCAAAAATATATCACCACCTAATTGTTACATAATTCCACTTGGACATCAATGTTGGTAATACCTATATGTTTCTAATTTATAACTGACTGCATGCAAATTAGAATTGAAGATGGGGCTAGAGTTATGGATTTTGAAGTCACCATCAAATATGTGGTTATTGAAACCATGTGAGTTGGACAGAGGCCTCAGAACCAGCCAAGAGAAGAAGTAGACCAAGGACTTTAACCCAGAGAAATCTCACATTTAAGGATGCTAGAGGTGGGGGGGAAAAGAGGGGACTTGCTAAAAATCAAAACATTGTAAAAATTACGATGTTATGAGATGATAGAATTGTGGAATTATGGCAGAAGGAGTCACTTGAGGACATCTGACATTGGGTTTCAAACCATATTTCTCAATTACTCTGAAGTAGCAGTACTCATTTGTTCTCCTCTTTTGACCAATGAAAACAAACAATTCCTCAACAACCAAAAATACCATGCAAGAAGACCTATCATTGGTTTATGTGAGAGGGGAAGGCCTTCTGAATTTGTGAGACCTCATATTTTTCTAATGGAGCAATAGATGGCTTTTATCTGACTGTGGCAAGAACTATGAATAGTTCCTGTGCATTTTTGTCATTTCAGATCCTCAATAACAAAGGGACAGTTTTCAGAAGATCCAAGCCAATGTTTCATTAAGTCAAACTTATGCTTTCACCTCCACTTACCTCAGTGCCAAAATGGAATGAATGGAGGAAAAAGCTATTCTTGGACTTTAATGCATCTATTTCTTTTCTACTCATCATTTAGGCCCCTACTTGTTCCTTGTTCTTACTCGTCTTTACCAATGGCAATTGATTTTTACCAATGGTAATTGATATTTTGTTTATTCAAATCAAAGAAGATTTACTTTTAACCTTCCCATTTTTTATTCTTTCCTAATATCTCAATATCCCTGTGGGCCCAGACATGCAGTCCTATAGAGAGTAGAATCTAGTTAGGCCCAGAGGGCTGACTAGCAGTGATTCAGCATGGTATTATAATTTAATTCAAATAAATGAACTAACATACATAAGGCACCTCAAAGCGTACACATACAGTGCATGCTCAGTAAGCATTAAGTATCACTATTATCATGATCGAGACATGATCCAAGCATTAGCATTGTCCTCTTTCTTCAAAGGTCTCTTCCCTCTAGCATATCTTAAGAAAATCAAGTTTTGTCCCACACCTCTGCCAGTCATCCCCACACAGCAGCTATTTTTCTGTGCTGCTCTGAGCTCCTCCAGATGTCTTGCTTCTGACTCTGCCTAGAATGCATGGACTGCCTTCTGAGCATGATATTGCTATTTCCACATCAGCATCAGCAAGGAGGTAAGTGTGGAGGAGGGCTTACTTCACTTCACTGCCTTATCCCTTGTACTAGGACAGACTGAGCAACTGTCCAACTTTATGGAATCATTGGAGAGATAAAAGTAAAGTGAAAGATAAAGACTCAGCACTTTATATGACTTTCCCCATAGTCAAAAGGGAAGCACTAAATATCCTTTCTAGAGGGTCTCCTTGAGAACATCCCAAATTCTAACCTCTTGCCAGAGTGCCCATTCTTCTGGCCACAGTGTGAGTTTCCACTCTCCATCTCTCCATGTGGGATCGTCTAGCCCAACCTTACTTTCCTCTCTTCACTCAGACTAGTTTATGAGGGTGAATTTCTCATTAGCTGAGTTATTCAACAGAGAATAGCAGAATCATCAGCAGAGTGGCACAGAGGGTCCTTGGCACTCAAAATGCAGCTCCCTTCCAGTCTCCCTGTGAGTGGGAAGTGTAATACGAAATCCATGTTCTTCCTGATTCCCAAATGCTTATCTGTAAGACACACACACAAGCGCGCCCTCGCACATACACACACACACACACACACACACACACACACACAAGCATTCTTAAAGATAGTAAAGTCTAAATCCATCTTAAGTAATTGATTTTCCTAGCAGTTCCAAGATGTGCACAGTATCTCTGGGGCAGGACCAAGGTAGCATTCTACATAATCATGCAAATCCATGGAAGATTTTTACTCCTCCTTTAAGCCTGAGCCCCCAGAGCCTAAGACATTTGCTTAATCACAAGATCTCCCACCCTCAGTTACTATCCCAATGCCCAGGAATTTTGAAACTTTAAAATATTTGGGTTTTTACTTATCTTTACACACCAGGCCACATAAAGTTCTTGGGTAAGGCCCTCTGCTGTGTGTACATACATGTATATGAAAGGGAGGATTAATCAACTTCCTAGCCAAGCAGCTTCTATAAGAGTTAGGAGACTGTGTTACCTATAGCACCAAGGAATCTACCTAATGTACCCATTGTCTTTGGTAAGACTGTTCACATAACTGAAAAAAAAAAAACTGCCCTGAACCCTCATACCAGCACCTGCCCCTTCTCCCAGCCAGAAATGCTCTTGCTTAGACAAACCCAGTTAGCCTACAAAGAAAAATGGAAGACTCTAACAGAGAATCCAGTGAAAAATAGGCACTTAATAAATGCTAAGTTTCATATACTGAACCAATTTAGATGGTACAAAGTAGTATAATCTTCAGGGAGAGTACAGACAAGTGACTTCCAATTTTTTAAAAGTAGAGAGAAGTCCTCATTTGAGGACAAGCATTCAAAGTCTTCCTCCTATAGATGAAAGTTACTTGAATACAATGCTTCCTGGGAATTCACTGCCAATGATACAAACAGACTCTTTAGAAGAGCACTCTCTTCAAGGTTTTATCTAGGGCAAGTTTAACATCTTTATTCCTCAAACTGTAGATCAGAGGGTTGAGCATAGGAACCACATTGGTGTAAAAAACGGAGGCAAACTTGCCCTCTTCCACGGATCCAGGAAAGGAAGTTGTTAAATAAGTGAATGCTCCTGAGCCAAAAAACAGAGCCACCACTATTATGTGAGAGCCACAGGTGCCAAAGGCTTTGGATCTGCCCTCTGCAGAAGGAATCCTGAAAATGCTGGAGAGAATCAGAGCATAAGAGATGAAGATGCTGATACTGGAGACAGTGATGACTGCTCCAACCACAGTGTAAAACACCAGCCGGTTGATGTGGGTGCTGGTGCAGGAGAGCTGCAGGAGTGGGAGGACCTCACAGAGGTAGTGGTGGATGAATTTGGAATCACAGAAGGTCAGCCTTAGCATGCTCCCGGTGTGGGCCATGGCCCCAACAAACCCAATCATGTAAGAACCAAACATCAGCAGAGAGCAGAGCCGAGGGGACATGGTGGCAGTGTACAACAGAGGGTTGCAGATGGCCACATAGCGGTCGTAGGCCATTGATACCAAGACATAACACTCGGAGTTGACAAAGAAACAGAAGAAAAACAGCTGAGTCATGCATCCCATGTAAGAGATGATATTTTCTGACACAAAATTACTCAGCATTTTGGGAGTAAACACACAGGAATAACAGAGATCTACAAAGGACAAGTTGAAGAGGAAAAAGTACATGGGAGTATGAAGGCTAGAATTCAGCATGATCAAAATGATCAAGCCTGAGTTGCCTACCACAGTGAACACATAGATTCCCAAGAACAGGAGGAAGAGGGGGAGCTGGAGCACTGCTTGTTCTGATAATCCCACGAGGATAAACTCAGTCACTGAAGAGCTGTTTCTCAGAGTCATTATTTTTTGGAGAGTCAGCTGGGGAGACAAGACATAACATGAAGGGATGACAGGTGCAGGCATTAACAATGGAGAAGGTTCTAGAAGATGTCAGAGAGCAGGTGCTCTCCCTTCTTTCTCCTTTTCCTCATCTATGCCCCTCCCATCCTAAACTCTTGACAATGTGACTGTGGCCATATCTCAACTCCCCTGAGCTGGTCATGAACCCCAGTTAATCTGTTAGCCTGGGCAATGAGGATTTTTTTTTTTGGTACTGGGGATTGAACCCAGGGGTATTCTACCTCTGAACTACATCCCCAGCCTTTTTATTTTTTTTATTTTGAAACAGAGTCTTGCTTCATTGCTGAGAGTCTCATTAAGTTGCTGAGGCTGGTCTGGAACCTGCAATCCTCTGTCTTAGCCTCCTAAGTAACTGGGATTACAGATGTTTGACACCATGCCAAGCTGGGTGGCAAGGATTCTGTCCCTACTTGGGAAAGACACTCCCAAAGCCAGAAGCACAACCAGGTCCCACTGTCTCAGAGCCCTCTGAAACAGTTCTCCCCGCCCCCATTATACCCTGCCATTCTCTGCCTTCTTCTCCCAACCACATGCAAGGCTCCCACCAGGAAAGAAAGCCAAGTCAAAACCAAGCATGTCCACTACTGGCTCCACACACCCCGCCTTCCTCTCCAGAGCCCCTTCAGACCACCTCACCTCAGAGTCAGTGTTGAGAGGAAGGAAAGGATTGATACTTTCCAGATCCTTTGGATATGGATTTAGAAGAAACCCAGACTTTCATCGTCCTTCTCTCTGTCCCTTCGGAGCTCTGGACTTCATGCAGTCTCTTTTTCCATGCCAGAAGAAGATGGAGCTTCTAGAGCATTAAGTAGACTGCATGCAGGTTAACTCTTCTGACTCCCCTGGTGCTGGAAACAGACCTTTTAGAGACTCCAGTTCTCCAGGGTTCCAGGGTGCTTGGGGAACAGAGCAAGGTTTCTGTTTGTGGATTTTCCCAGATAGTCTCCAACTTCAGGAGAGAAAGCCAGCCATCCATTCCACCAGAACTCCAGCTGGCATACCACAGGGAGCTTTAGGCTGCTTGACAATCTCAGAGACCTGAGTAGACACAGTTTCTTCTGGGAATTTCTCTGAGATCTGTCTCTGGAGGGAAGAAACTGCACTCTGTTTACATCCAGCACCTGGTTTTCCTGTGGCATCTTGGGAGCTGGTGTTTCACTCAGACTTCCCCTTTCTCCAGGGATTTCATGTCATTCAGTGTGGAGTTTGGGATGGGGCTCATTTTTTCCTCTTTCTTTCACTCTTGGACCTTCAGCTTCACTTTAAGGGAGAATGGAGCTGGATGTGATGGCACACACTTATAATCCCAGTACTTGGGAAGCTAAGACAGGAGAATCACAGGTTTGAGTCCAGCCTCAGCAACCTAGTGAGATCCTGTTTCAAAATAAAAAATAAAAAGGACTGGGAGTGTAGTTCAAGGTAGAAGGCCGTGGGATCAATCCCTGATCACACACGCACACACACACACACACACACACACACACACAGAACAACAGCCCGAAACTTGTTTTCTACCATTTCCAAATTTTCACAAGGTGTTTTGAGATGAAGACCAAAAAAAAAAAAAGTTTACATCAAGGTTATAGGTGCTCAGGAAAACATTATACAAAGAGTTCCTCAGACCATGCGCTGCTCAGAATATTGAGACACCAACGCCATAAACAGCACCTATTGTCAGCTCTACAAAAGGCCACTGATAGGCCTTGACTACACATGAGGAGATTAAAATATCACAACATGCATGCAAGGAAGCACATGCCCCCACATGGAGTACTATGTAGACATGCTAGATCCAGGAATAAGGAGATGTACCTGAGGGTTTGATCCTGTCATTCTTCAGATGACAGGGCTGCTCTCCATATGACCCGTGACATGAATATTCTAAGAAAATTGAACATATGTGTGTGATTCTGCAGTTAGAATTTTCCACTTAAATTGCCTAAAATAATCCCAGTTTGCCTGGACCAGTCCTGAATGACATCCACTATCCTTGTGTGGTTATTAACAGCATATTCTTTTATTCTCAAAAAAACTGGATTTGGATATGCTTTGAACCAGCATTCCACTTCTAGGTGTACATTCAATAAAAATATTGAGTACATATGTTTACCCAATGACGTTTCAAGAATGTCTGTAGCAGCATGGCCCATACTAGCCCCAAACTGGAAACCACCTACATGTCAACCAACAGTAGACTGGATGATAAATAGTGGGATATTAATACAATAAAATTACATTAAGTTGTAAAAGTCAACGACATAGATAAATGCCATCAGTTTATTGTGGAGCAAAAGAAACCTAGCACATAAAAGTACATGGTATAATCCCACATATAAAAAAAATTAAACACAAAGCTAATCTGTGGGCTTAGAAGTCCGGTAACAGCTCCTCTTTGTTGGGCAATCAGGGTTAGGGACTCGAAAGGAATGTGAAGGGTGCTTCAAGGTTGCTGATAATATTCTGCTTCTGGTAGAGGGAACGGTTACACAGATTTATCTAATTAGCAAAACATTTGTCAAGCTATACATCTTTATGTTACACTTAAATAAAAAGTTTATTTAAAGCATGAAGTGGAGAACAAAAATATAAATCATCCTACCAAATTAGTTTAAGACTAAAATTACCAAACATCTTTGAGCCATAATTTCCGCCTTTGAAAAATGGGTATTTACTGACCTGACAACTCAGTATAGTAGAACATGCAAGAAAAATCATGTTGTTTTTGTTTCTCATCCATTCTGTGTCCCTTAAAATAAAAATCTGCTATATTGTCTTATATAAAGGAAAGAAATCAAGAGAATTAATGCATATGGAACAACTATAAAGTCCCTGGCATTGTGCTGGATGTTTTCTAATATAACATTATGTTTATAACAAGTATAGAATATCTATGTGTATGGCAGATTGCATTCTCAAAAGATGGCCATACCAATACAAACACACACACACACACACACACACACACACACACACACACACACCACATAACTATCCCACATGCTATTGGTGTAGTAGGTCTGACAGAGTCTTTGTTCCCTACTCTTGCCTCTAGGCAGAGTCTTGGGGCTTCTCCTATCAATAGAGTGTGGTGGAGCTGATGCTATGTGACATCTAAGGTCAGGTCATAAAAGGATGCAGACCAGGTGTGGTGACACATACCTATAATATCAAGATTTGAGAGGCTAAAACAGAAGGGTTGCAGGTTCCAGGCCAGCTTCAGCAATTTAGAGAAACCCTGTTTCAAAATGAAAAGCAAAAAGGGATAGGAGTATATCTCAGAAGTAGAGTGCCCCTGGGGGTTCAATCCCCCAGTACAAAAGAAAAAAGGATGTAGTGCCTCTCCCCCACCCTCCTCCTCCTCTTCTCTCCTCTCTTCTCCCTCTCTCTCCTCTCCTCTCCCTCCTTCCCCCCTCCACTTACTTTTCTTTTATTCTTCTGCATCCTGGCTTCTTTCAGGACAGTCATGTTTGGACCACTCTGGTCTTGTTTCAAAATACACTATGTAGCAATGAGTTTATGGTCATTTGCCTAGTGTTGAGGGAAAGCAGAAACCCTTTATGACCTGCTTGCCAGTGAGTGGGTGTTAGGAAAAATACTCCATGGAATGCCAGGGGAATTGCCAGTACCAGTCTGGATTATTTGGTCAATTCTCCCTCACTACCCTCAAAGTCTCCTTTTGGTTTAATATTTGAGATGTTTTTAAAGTTTGTTTTTATTAAGGAAATAAATATTTCTTTTTAGTATGCATAATTTCTTACCCACTGCAAATTCTTATTTTGAATGGTAGTGTAGCAGATACACAGCAGTGGCCTAGCAACTGAAGAAAAAGAAGAATTCTCTATTTACTTGTATGGAAGTCTATTTATCTAAATATTTATTAAGGTCATCTATTTTCAGCAATATGACAAACTATATTCAGAAAGTTTTCTCCTTACCCAACAAAATTAATTCTGGATAAAATAAAAAACTTTTTTTATGTGTGAGCTGACAACAAACTAAGTGAAAATATGTAAAAGCTAAAGAGAAATGAAAAGAAAGTACTAATCTGTGGTGACAAGCACTGGACCAGTAATTGGCCTTTGGGGAATGATTTGATTCCTAGGAACCTGTAAGTTTAGGTTTAATGCATTGCCTATGCAGAACACAGTGATAATTTCTGAGACTCAAGCAGATTGGGAGTTTGGAACCATGAGCTCATAATACCAAGTCCCCAAAGGGAAACATCCTTAGTATCCGAATATAGACAAGAAAAGATGTCCCACAGAGAGGGAAAGTCAAGACAACTGTCTGACTTGGTCTTGACTCTAGAAAATGATACAAAACATCTCCCAAGAAATTTTAACCACCTCTGCGTGTGAGATAAAAAAAAAAATCATACAATATATATAACAACAACAAAAAGTCCTCTATGGCGAATATAATTTAACTCCAGGTATCAAAAAATTTTCCCAAATAAATATACAAGAATCATGAGCTCATGATGAAAATCACTAAACAAACACAAAATAAGCCACCATCAGTGATACTCACCATGCATGATAAAACACAATCTACGAGCTCAACAGACTTGAAAATTATTAGGTTTATCAGGGGCATAACACAAAATATGTGTTAAAAAATAGGAAAGTGTAATCCCAATACTTGGGAGACTGACAGCAGGTTCAAAGACAGCCTCAGGAACTTAGTGAGACTCTGTTTCAAAAAAAAAAAAAAAAAAAGATAAAAAAGGGCTGCAAGCCGGGCGTGGTGGCGCACGCTTGTAATCCCAGCATTTGGGAGGCTGAGACCGAAGGATCCGGGTTCGAGGCCAGCCTCAGCTACCTAGTGAGGCACTCCGCAACTTAGTGAGACTTGGTTTCAAAATAAAGAATAAAAAATAGGGCTAGGGGTATAGCTCGGAGGGAGAACGCCCCTGAGTTCAATCCCCAGTACCGCAAAAATAAATAAATAAATAAAAAATAAAGGGCTGCAGTTGTAGCTTGGATGTAGAATGTTTCTGGGTTCAATTCTCAGTACAAAAAAAGAAAGAAATATGAAAGCATCAAAATTGAAGGAACCAGCCGGGCATGGTGGCACACACTTGTAATCCCAGCATTCGGGAGGCTGAGACCAGAGGATCCGGGTTCGAGGCCAGCCTCAGCTACCTAGTGAGGCACTCCGCAACTTAGTGAGACCCAGTTTCAAAATAAAGAATAAAAAATAGGACTGGGGGTGTAGCTCGGAGGTAGAATGCCCCTGAGTTCAACCCCCAGTACTGCAAAAAAAAAAAAAAGAAAAAAAAAGAAAAAAGAAAATTGAAGGAACCATCAAATGTTTAAAAAGCTCAATGAAACTTTTAGAAATGAAAATGGAATTATTGAAATTAAGTACTAAGAATATGTAAAAAGAGCCTAGAAGACACAAGTGAAGAGAAAAATGGGTAAACTGGAGGGTAGATTTGAAGAAATTTCCAGAACTTTGAATCTATGGAGGGTGGGGAGACTGTGAATTAGAAATAAATGTAAGAAATGTAGAATCATATTGAAAATTCAACAAAAAACCCAGACTTCTGTATCTCTAGTTTCCACATCAGCAGATTCAACTAACAATGGATCAGAAATATTTGGAGAAATTGCATCTGTACCTGACAGACACAAACATTTTCCTTGTCATTATTCCCTAAATGATATAACAACTATTTACAGAGTGTGAGCATTATAGTAGATATTGTAAGTAATCTAGAGATGATCCTAAGCATACAGGAGGATGTGCACACCTTTTTAGGTAAGAAGTGTGAGCATTGGGCAAATTTTGGCATCAGTTCTGGAATGAACCTCCTAAGAATATGGAGGGACAAGTGCATCTACAGAGGATTAAATGCAATTCAGGCCCACTGTTGTGCTCTAAAATAAAGCAATAATCAAAATAGACGAAGCTCTTCAAACTCAAACATGTAATCCAGATGAGAAACGCAGAACAAACAGATACTCACACCTAACTAATTAAAATATAGGAAGTGTGCTAGGGAGAGGTCGTGGGATGCTATATAAAACTGTTTGAGAGGGGCCCTACTGGGTCTTAAAGATCAGAGAAGGCCTCCCCCAAGGAGCTAAAATTCAGTTGTAGAACTGAAAAGCAAACAGAGATAAAAATCGTTTGTTTTTGACCATCCACATTGAAATTCCTTCCATAAGTGAGGAATCTGCCTTCCTGGGAGCCTTGGTTGTAACTAGAGTCCAAATCCTTCTGTGTCAGCTCCCAGAGGACAGACCTGCGCTCAGCTGGAGGTTCCCATGCAGGGCTCTGAGTGTGGAGCAAGTGGCCTAAACAGGAACCATTTTTATTTTATTTTGGCAAAGACAAAAGCTAAACTACTGATCAATAACAAATTGATTGGGTGCTGGTGGTACCAGCAGGAATGACTAGTGCAGCCTGGCCAGATGGTTGTGTGGTGTGACTTGGCTATGAAGCCACCACCTGGCTTCCCTCTCCTGCCTGAATCCAAAGCTGTTTTCCCGACCTGTTCTCAAATGCTGTGAGCTCCCCACTTCTTGTCAACTAGTTCATTTGCTGAGCTAACCAAAATCACCCTCTGCTGTTTGCAGCTAGGATCCCTGGCTGGTCCAATTGGGAATGAGATTAAGGCCATGGATGCAGAGTGGAGACCAGGAGAAGGTTACAGTCTGCGGGGAGTTGCCCACAGCCCTGCCACCTTCAAAAAGGGGTGCAACAAAGGTTGACGTTTTGCTATATTGTGAATGATTTTCTTCTCTCCTGGACATGTTGTTTGGATGTGGTTTAAAAAAGTGAATATTCATATAAAATGAACACAAGCATCCAGATTCCAGAGATTACTGCTCTTCATACCCAAAAATGTCCAAAACCTTCAATTCTTCAGTGTTTATTTTTTCTTTAATAAGCAAAGTCATGCTGATTAATGGAATGAATATAATTTTCTTTGTAGAAGAGAAATATATTCAACAAATCATCTAGCTATCTCTTTAAATGGAATTTCAGCTACATAAAAATAAAATAAGATATTATTCAATATCTCAGAAAGATAAAGACTCGATAGTTAATTTTTAGTGATTAAATTGTGTGGTTAAATCACTTGATCTTATGATAGTGTTCTGTTTTTGCTTGTGTTTATATACTAACTTTATTGGCTTTGAGATCAATATCTATGATGGCTTTTTATACACCTTTTAAAAAACACATATGTAGATTCGTGTTTGCACAACTTTTAAACAAAGTTTTTTTGTTAAAACTTGGAAAATAACTTTACTTATAAAAAAAGCCACTGCAGGCAATTATGGAAAGTTTATCTTTGATTTTAAAATATGTTATTTTATGCTAACATTATTCAGAAGCAGTCTCCAATTATTTCATTGTAACTATGGAAATCCACAAGCTGCTTTATAATATAGTTTTAGAGATGTATTGCTATTAGTCTGGAATAACAAGTAGAAGATTAAGAGCAGAGAAAAACAGGTGGGCATTCTGAGCACAGGAAGCCAAAGGAAATGAGAAAGGTCAGGAGGGGGCACACTGAACTTGGAGGATGGCGAGTGACAGAGGAGAGGAGGGGTACGTTAGAGTGGGTTAATGGTGATAAATAAGTTCTTCCCTCTCTGAATTCAGAATTGATTAAGAAATTACACACAGGAATAAGATACAGGGAATAACAACAACAACACAACTGCCTAGCTTTATTGCTGATAAAGTTGACTGGAAGTAAGTCTTAGCCTGGATGCACTAACTACTCTTTCATTTTTTTAATTTAATTTAATTTTTTTATTTTTTGGTGTGTGGTACTGGGTATTAAACTGAGGGGCATTTTACCTCTGAGCTACACCCTCAGCCTTATTTTATTTTTATATTGAAACAGAGTCTTCCTAAATTGCTAAAGCTGCCCTCAAATCTTCGATCCTCCTGTCTCAGCCTCCTAAGCGCTAGGATTACAGGTGTGCACCAGCATGCCCAGCTCCATCCTCCCTTGCAGTCAAGCTTAGGGTCCAAGAGTGATGTATGCACTTCCTTCATTGCACATCACAGATTCAGTTTGTGCATACAGATCTAAACTGGGCTGGGCTACAGTTGCTTTTCTCTACAAAGGAGAGGAATTGCAAATGGAAGAGATAAGTGAGCGCCCTGAGAATGTGCCCATCCTTAAGTAGAAAATGGGGCCTGGGGCCGTGGGAAGGGTGCTGCTCACACTGAGTCACAAACTCATTCTCCCAGTTTCTCTTAAGTCCTATAAACCACTCTTCCCCTGGGGGTGGAGTGAGTTGGGTATGGGAGAAGAGAAAGGGTTGCTTCTTTGTCTGCTTGAGGGGACACAGGAGGAGTTTCTCCTGTGCTAGGGAACTTGAAGTTGGAAGCATAAGAGAGGCCAGAACCAGTTAGGCCTCAGCTGGGTTGTTCCCACAGAGTTTGTCCTTGACTACACTTAGTGGAGAACAAGACGGGACTGTGCTGACATCATCAGACTTGCCCTTGAACTTTAGAAAATAAGAAACATGAGACTGGAGAGTGGAAACCGTGGGAGCGATAAATCACCCACTGATTAATACTAGGGAAAGTCCCTCTTAGAATTTAGAAAAGGAATTTGGGCCATCAGATTAACACATGGCTGCTAAAAACTCTTGGAAAAGAAGCAATACTACCCTTTCTGTGTAGCATATGGAAACTCTTTGCACCCTTCCACTGCCCTTACAGCTTTAAATACAACCAATGTAGTTATTAAAAGTCATGACTTTTTAGCTGGGTGTGGTGGCACACACTTATAATTCCAGCACTTAGGAGGCTGAGACAGGAGGATCTCATGTTTGACACTAGCCTCAGCAACTTAGAGAGACACTCAGCAACATAAGGAGACCCTGTTTCAAAATAAAAATAAAATATGACCAAGGGTATAGCTCAGAGATAGAATGCCTCTGGGGTTCAATCCCCAGTCCCCTCCCCCAAAATCATGACTTTTATAAATATTCAGTCACATCAAAAGCTGTATATATGTTTATAGAATGAAAACAAAATTACCAAATAATTACCAAATGGTACTTAATGTGATCACATCTTTGTACGTGTATTATAATTTTTGCGAACTGGTCTAAACTATTTTAACTAAACACACATACACACAGAAAAATATTTTGAAAGAACATACATCAAAATGCCAAGAATGGTAATCTTTAGGTGATGGGGCCATAAAGATTTCTTTAAAGCATTTGCTTATCTTTGTGCTTTCCTTATGTAACATTCCTACCACACAAACATTGCTTTTACAAATTTAGGAAAAAAATGGTTTTAAAAAGTTAACTTGAAAGTAAAATGTTGCTTAATTTTAGTATTTGAAGGTCTCACTAGGGGTTTGTTCAACATGCAGTTAGCACCCTCTGTACCTGCCAAGCATTAAGCTCCTGCATATGTTAGATCACCTGGCTAGAGCTGGGAATATCACTTTAAATAAGCATTTTCTAAATATGTTGCTGCACAATCCACCTAACAAAAGTTCAGCAGGTCCCCTGTATGTTTATTTTACTGACCTTATTAGATCTAGATCGGTGTACTTAAAGGAGAAAAACCTCTAGTATCTTTCTCTTGACATTTGTTTTTGGCAAATTGTTTTCAAATGAGAGTAAATGTAGGTAGGGACTTATTCAGCTCAAGACAGCAAGAACTTGGACATTGTACAAGGTGAATATATATGCATCACATGTGCTATTTCTTACACACCCAGATTGAGCCTTCTGGAGAGCAGCTCAGTGCTGGGAACGTGGGCTGTACAGTTATGTAATCAGATCCAAGTCTTCACTCCACAGTTCGTTAGATGTGCAAGCTTAGGAAGTTCCTTCACTTCTTCAAGACTTGGCTTACCCATCTATGAAACGGATAATTATCTCCTATGGTTGCAGAGAAGATTAAATGAGATCATGTATTCGAAATTCATAGGACACAGTAAAGTCTCAAAAGCTACTAATAGGGTTTGAGGAACACAAGTTCCCTCTGAAGTTTTAAAACTGGGATGGGAGCTGGGGGTAGTGGTACATGCCTGTAATCCTAGCACTTGGTACTGTAATGCCTATCCACAGTACCATGAAAAAAAGGGGGTTGGGTCATTGCAAAATACAACATGAAGGAAGAAAGCAAACGGGACAAGGGGTCGTATCTTTTTTTTTTTTTTTTCTGGGGACTGAACCCAGAGGCATTCTACCTCCAAGCTCCATCGAAGCCCTATTTTTTAGTCTTTATTTTGAAACAGTCTCACTAAGTTGCTGAGGGCCTCACTAAGTAGCTGAGGCTGGCTGTGAACCTACGATCCTCCTTTCTCTGCCTCCCAAGTACTGGGATTACAAGACATGTGCCACCATGCCTGGCAGAGGTCATATCTTTAAGGAGACCAGACTCAATGGCATTTACAATAAAACTGTGTGGATGAAAGTCTCGGGGCTTTTATCTTCCTCTTGCCCCTGGCCTATTTCTTCCTTTTGTGTGGTTCTACCAGTTACTGACGGGAATCTGAGGAAACTGTTATGTGAGCAGGTAAAAAGTGATGAGAAGGAATCATCAGCTTTGGTCCACAGAGGACTGTCCCATTCACAAAGAGCAACTATATCATTTACACCAAAGTATGCTCAGAGGGACAAGAAATCTAGACAGGGATTTTACAAACCTGAATGTTTTCCCATTAGATACTTGATTGCAAAATCATACTAAATACAGCTCACCCCACCTACCACTCATATCTTAGGTCTTTTAAAAAATTATTAATTTTATTTTAACATAATTTACTTGTTAGTTATGAGGTTCAGAGTGATAGAAACATACATGCACTTGATGTATTTCCCTCCAGGTCAATAAAAAAAGAACAAAATGATGTCATTTGCAGGACAAAGGATGGAACTGGAGAATATGACAGTAAGTGAGATCAGCCAGTCTCAGAAAGTCAAGACCATGCTTTCTCGCATATGTGGAAGCTAGAGAGAAGTTGGGAAGCAAAAGGGCTTCAGATAAATGAGAGAAGGCACTAGTAGAATAGTGGAAAGGGAAATTAGGAAGAGAGAGGGTGAAAGGGGAGACTTGATGAAAGAAAGATTTTATATCTTAGTTTTAAACACCATCTCTAAACAACACCAGTGCCAGGCAGGGAAAGAAAAAATTAGCCTGAGATGTACCATTTTGCCAGAATGTAAGAAAATGCTCAAGATCTAATATAGATAAATTAAAGGAACACAGAAACCAATGTGGAAAAGTCTACCATTGTCTAAATCAGGGGCAAATTGAGGAAAGTAAATGCTGTATATGGAAATGCCAACATGAAATCCATCAATCCGTACAATTAATATATACCAGTTAAAAAAGTAAATGCTGACAATAGTGAAACATGACCCATTAGATACATGAGTCCGTGAATGAATGAGAACAGACCCTTCCTTTCTTTACTTAACTACAACTAATATGGATTGATTGTAGTTAGAAAACCTCCATTTTCATAGCAGCTGCACTAATTTGCAATCCACCAAGAGTGTAGAAGAGTTCCTATGTCCTCACATCTTCACCAGCATTATTGTTTGACTTCTTGATGATTGCCATTCTGATGGAATCTCAGTGTAGTTTTGATTTGCATCTCCCTGATTGCTAATGCTGTTGAACATTTTTCATGTA
>PVLC010007985.1:40246-60762 GCA_004027655.1 Graphiurus murinus
TTTTTTTTTTTTTTTTTTTTTTTTTTTTTTTTTTTTTTTTTTTTTTGCGGTACTGGGGATTGAACTCAGGGGCATTCTACCTCCGAGCTACACCCCCAGCCCTATTTTTTATTCTTTATTTTGAAACCGAGTCTCACTAAGTAGCGGAGTGCTTCACTAAGTAGCAGAGGCTGGCTGCGAACCTAGATCCTCTGGTCTCAGCCTCCCGAATGCTGGGATTACAAGCGTGCGCCACCACACCCAGCTCAATTGCCCATTTCTTGATTGGGTTATTTGGTTTTTTTAGTGTTAGTCTTTTAAGTACTTTCTATATTCTAGATATTAGTCCTCTATAAGAGGAGTAAGTGGCAAAGATCTTCTCCTATTCTGTAGGCTCTCTCTTTAGACTCTTGATGGTTTCCTTTGATGAACAGAAACTTTTTAGTTTAATGTCATCCCATTTACTAATACTTGTTTTAATTTCCTGAGCTTTGGGAGTATTATTGAGGAAGTTTCTACCTGTGCATCCATGTTGGAGTGTTGTACCTATGCCCTCCTTTAGTAATTTCAAAGTCTCTGGTCTAATTTCCAGGTCTTTGATCCATCTTGAGTTGACTCTTGTGCAGGGTGACAGGCTGAAATCAAATTATTACAGTAATACATGTATATGCATGTTTATATCAGCACAATTCATAATAATAATGTGTCCATAAACAGATGAATGGATTAAAAATTATGGGATATACACATAATGGACTTCTACTCAGCAATAAAAGAGAACAAAATTATGTCACGTAAGCAGGAAAATGGATGGACCTGGAGATCATTATGTTAAGTAAGATTAGCCAGTCACACAATGTGAAGGGTCATATGTTTTCTCTCAGATGCAGAAGCTAAGGAGTAGTCAGGGTACAGGAGGAACTTTAGATGATGGAGGAAAATCCCCAGTGGAATGAGAGAGGTGGTCTATGGGAAGTGGGGGAGGGAGAATTGATGAAACCCTTCCACTGATATTATGCATATAGGTGAGAATACCAATGCCAAGCTCAATATCATGTATGGGGAAGGGTGGTAATGGAGAAGGAGCTGAGGGAAAGCCCACCAAGTGCTGTGTGCATATATGTTACTATCACCATGAATTTCATTATGATGTGAGACTATAATGCGCCAATAAAGTATAAAAATAAAACAAAGACTTATTTAGAAACATAAAAAAGGAAATCTCCATTTTCAATCATCAGAGTAATAATTGACTCAGGCAAGAATAATCAATGGATGATAAAACTTGTGTGTGAGTGTTTGAAAAAGAGCAAGATATTTTGTATAGCCTCAAAATATCTCCCTACAATTTACTTTCAACTACAAGAAGTGATAAGCATCCCCCCCCCCAAAAAAAATATGGAGGAAACTGCAAAATTACAAAGACTTCTGTATGGTCAAATGTTCCCAGAAGTAATTCTGAGAGGATATAAAACGCATTCATTTGTGAGAATAAATAAAAGGAAGATTTGCTCTGAGAAAGCAAATCTTCTTGCCCTGCACACCAACCAAGAAGAATCAGGTTATAATCTCAGTGACTTTTTTCTAAGAGTATTAATCTTTTGAGAGCAAGTATTTGGGTGAGTATTCATGGAAAGTGAGAACTCCCATCGTGAGCAGTCCATTCGGTGAGTGTACACATTTTCCTCACTGGGTTACTTCTGAAGTCATCGTTAAAAGGGAGAGTGCAAAATGAGTGCCCAGTTGTTGGCATTCTGTAAAATTTTCTTCAACTGTTTAGTGTTTAGAATTTAATTTAATCTTATATAATAGCATGCATTTTATAAGAAGGGGTGGAAAGTTGGGGTTTACACATCTAAGTGAAGGTCTAAGTTCTACAAGGCCACAAGATGGCATGAGTCTAAACTTGAGAATCACAAGGAAAGAAGTATCTAATCAGGGCATCAAGGTAACAGAATATTGGGTGCAAACATATCCATCTTTGTGCTGTAAGAGGAGAATGTGATACCAGAATAAGAACAGGAAGCCCATTTAGTATGTGAGCTTCTGAAACTGCTAAACACACTATTCTTGCATTAAATAAATATTTGTTAAACCCCCACCTTATGGTTGCTAGGCAGAGTCCCAAGGCTGGGGAATTTACCCAAATAGACACTAGGGTCTCTGCTTGCACAAAATTTACAGTCTAATTGTGGTGGGGATGGATATGGAAAATTACAGGATCTGTCCCAGAGTAGATTATACAAATATGTTTATTCTGCTATTGAGAATGCTAATTGAGATAAACTCTAAAGGTGTTTTGAAACAACATCCAAAAACCTTATATAATTCAGCAATTCTCTAAGATTTTATCCTAAGTAGGGAGGAGGGAAATGAAGAAGAGATTTATTGAATAAGTTTATTAAACAAGCATTAATTGTAATGTGTAAAAATGGAAATAGTCCAATATACAGTAGTAGAAAATTGTTAATTACATAGAATATAGTCATTTCATGGAATTTTAGGTAATCATGAAAATCTAGTTGGAGACAAAAGGTGAGGTAAAAAAGGAATTCTTGCTTTGAGCTGTGTCTTTCTTGGGGTGCACACTTTTGCAGCCAGAGATAGGGCTCTCTGGTTTCACAGAATTTCTCTTCTCCCTCTCTTCTCATAATCAAGACCTTTCATATGCCTCTTTTCTCCTTTTTTATTCATTCAAGTAACACCTAACTCCTTCCTCTTCTAATTCATTTCCATCTGTAGATACAAGTTAAATCAGATTTTCATGAGTTTGAAAAACAAGGAAAAAATTGTGTGCATGAATGTACAGGCATATACACAATTGAACATGCAGTGATCATAAAAATAATCAACTCATGACCAATGGAGACAAACCATGGAAAAGAATACAAGAGGACCAGAAAACCAGCATAAAAGGTTATTGTCCATATATCCTGGTTCTTCGTTAGAAGTCATTTTAAATATCATAAACATTGTCTTAGTTTGTTTTGGCTACTATAATGAAAAAAAAAAAAACATATACCAGGTGTCTTGTAAACAACAACAAAAAAATTCTCACAGTTCTGGATACTGGGAAGTCCAAGATGAAGGTATCATTTCAGAGAGCCCGCTTTCTGATTATAGGCAGCACCTCCTCTATGTCTCTTTATGTAGTAGAAGCAAAAGGCTTCTCTCTCACTCCTCTTTTATAAAAGCACTCATCTCATTCATTCATGAGGACTCCACCCCCAAAGTCTTCAGGTCCTAATACATTTCAACATACGAGTTTTGTAAGGACACAAATATTCAGTATACAGCAAAGGTGTACTATCTGGTTAATATACAGATAAACATACATTAAAAATAGAATGTAGAAGTGACCAAGTGTAATGTAATCTTTTTCATATAAGGAAACATGGGTCTAGAAAGTTGAACCAATTGTCCCCAGGTAACACAATAATCAGTGGAAGTGTTGATGTTAGAAGGAAGAGAACACAGGAGGAATGAAAACAAATGTATTGTGTGCCTGGCATCTAATTCTCTTAATAATCCTGGAAATTTTTTAAAAGATGAATGGTGCTCAGATACATCAAACAACTTGCTTGAAGCTATACAGCTTTTGGGCAGAAGCTAAGATTCAAACTTGATTCTACCCTCCAACTCCCTAATCCTACTTACAAATCTTGCTACTCTGCCTTCTTCCCCTACTCTATATTCTTTTGAATTCACCATGTTGATCTGTACCTTCTAATCGGACAATAATATACATCTATCTAAACTTCATTTTTTCCAAATAGAACAGAATTTTTCCAAAGATAGTCTCCTAAGTTAAAGCACTTTTAGAGAATTTCATATATCATTACTTTGAAAAAATTTACCACTTATAATTTTCCTTTAAGGCTAAGGATATTAGCCTGTGGGTTTAGGAATCTCAGCTCTACCAGCCTGTCCACCCTTTACTGGGAGTTGTATCAATCAGAATCCCAGGAGAAAATAGATGATCCACTTAATGTGACAGAAAAATATAATGAGGGAACTATTTGCATAGGCTTAAGTGAAATGGTGGTTGAGAGAGACCAGAAAGGGATGCTCAAACACCCTCGGCTAGCAACAGCTGGCAGGCATTATGACCCCTGGGCAGGAAGAAGCAAGGAAGGGAGCAGTTACTATAACCCAATGAGAAACAGGGTGTTCAGTTACTGCACTGTAACTTAGCTGGGAGGGAGTCTTGGAAATAAATATCATCATATCCCTCTCCTCCTGCTCTCTGATTTTCTCTGCCAGGGATGTTGCTAGCCTAATCCAAAGAGAAACCAGAGGGAAAGGAAGCCAATTAGAATTCCTTCCAAGACATGGAAATCAGTGCCAAGGGGCAGAAAGTTGATCTAGGAAGGTACACAGAAAATACTCCGTACGGTCTGTTGTATGCCATGTCATAACATTCAGTGTGATTTTCTTTTGTTGACTGGCTGCTGTCTGGAGCTGATCTGATTACTGACTTGTAACACACAGAGTTCTATGGTTCTAAAATTCTCCATACCCAGAACTCCTCACCCCAAGCTTCAGATTTCTCCAGGCTGACTTTAAAAGCACAATTTGAGTTGGGCATGTGGTGGTATATGCCTGTGATCCCAGTACATGGGAAGCTGAGACAGAAGAATTGAAGGTATGAGGCCAGCCTCAGCAATTTAGTGAAGCCCTCAACAACTTAGTGAGACCCTGTTTCCAAATAAAATAAGACTAGGGGTTTATCTCAGAGGTAGAATACCCCTGGTGGGTTCAATCCCTAGTGTACACACACACACACACACACACACACACACACACACACACACATACACACAGAGCACAAATTGAAAACAAGGAAATTAATGTGTGCATAATTTCCAAAATCTGTCTTTCAGAAACTTGACACTTTCTTTCAGTTTTTCCACCCAGCATCATTGCCAAAACCCTGAAAGTCCACGTCCCAGAGGCTGCACACCTGGGTCTGGGGTAGTAGCATCATTCTTGCTGCTTCCAGGGTCCTAACACACTTCCTCCACACTTGAAATGCTCCAAGAATTCCTCTGGTCATTTAGCCAAGACCATTTCAACAAAATCCTATACCTCCTACCTTCTTGCAAAAAAAAAATGTGCTTTTTAAAATTAGCCCTTGAGATGTCGCATGAATTTCTTATAGACAGAAGCATATTTTAACATCCTAGGCCAGCTCACAAAATCTCCCAGACCCTGAGGGAGGAAGAAAGTCAACAATGATGGAAAACAACTTACGTTAGAAATAAAGAGTCTGTCTTGTAGTCACTGCTCTGCTGAGACATTGATCTTCCTTGAGTCTATTCCCAGAAGTAGGAGAGATCTGCATTAGGTGGTCCTCAAGACCAACTAAATGTGAGTATTCTATACTTTTGAGAATCTTCATAAAGTTAAATAGGGAGAATGAACCCATTTCAGAGTAAGTTAACATTTCTTCCATGGCACCCACAGAGTCTATATGGAGAAAGCATCCCTTTCTTAGAAAAATGAGCTTTTGCTCAAAGTTTTCTTCAGAGCAACCTTGACATCCTTATTCCTGAGGCTATAGATTAATGGGTTGAGCATGGGCACCACAATGGTATAGAACAAGGAGGACACCTTCCCCTGGTTCATAGGTAAAAGAGAAGAGGGTTTGAGATACACAAATGCTCCTGACCCAAAAAAAAGGGAAACTGCCATTATGTGGGAGCTGCAGGTGCTGAAGGCTTTGGACCTGCCTTCAGTGGAGTGGATGCGGAGAATGCTGGAGAGGATGAGGGCATAAGAAATGAAGATGGTGACTGTGGGCACACCAATGTCAATGCCCACAACAATGAAGACCACCAGCTCATTCATGTGTGTGCTGGTGCAAGAACGCTCGAGAAGGGGCAGGATGTCACACATGTAGTGGTTGACAAGGTTGTTGGCACAGAAGGTCAGCCTCACCATGAACGCTGTGTGGGCCATGGCCCCAGCAAACCCCATCCCATAGACACCCAACAAGAGCAGAAGACACACCTGGGGAGACATGGTGACTGTGTACACCAGGGGATTACAGATGGCGACATAGCGATCATAGGCCATGGCTGACAGGATGAAAGACTCAGAGACAACAAAGAAAAGAAAGAAGAAGAGCTGAGTCATACACCCAGGGTAGGAGATGATGTTCTTCTTTGAGACAAAACTCACCAACATTTTAGGGGTGATAACAGTGGAGTAGCAGAAATCTATGACAGACAAATTGAAGAGGAAAAAGTACATGGGGGTGTGCAGATGAGAGTTCAGCCCTATCAGCGTAATCAAGCCCAGGTTCCCCACCACAGTGACCAGGTAGAAACCTAGGAACAGGAAGAAGAGAGGCATCCGGAGTCCCGGCTGGTCCGTTAAGCCTGTGAGGATGAATTCTGTCACGGATGAGGAGTTCTGTGCAGCCATTCTCAGTTAAGGCACTCTGTGGGGACAAGGGAAAACAGACACTGAGAGACAGAGAGACAGATAGAGGCAGACACCACTGCTGCCTTCTGGCTCTGTTCTCAACCCCCAGCTGAGTCTGCCTCTGGTGCACCCCCTGCAGGCCATACCTGCCTCCATGGACAGACATGTACTGTTGGGAAGGACCCCAAGGAACAGCTGAGGACTCTGAGCTTTAACATGTTCCCTTTGGTTCCTTTGTGGTGTGATCTTCTAACTTCAGTCTCTACTTGAGTTTACACAATGGGCTAGTCTCTGAGAAGCCTGGCTTCACAACCTGACTGTGCCTGGACTCGTAATCATCCTGGATAGAGCAGAAGGGAGGGTGACTGTCCCCCATGCTCAGTACCTGAGACTGGGGCCCTATGAGAAGTTTAAGCCATTCATTCGGATTTGGCCACACTCCCTCCCTCAGCCCAGAGCTTCAGTGATGTACCTTGGTCCACCACTTTTCCTCAGGTCTTAGATGAATGGCCGTAGTGCTAAGGATGAAGGGTTAAGCACCTCTACCCCGTCTCTTGACTGGGCTGCCTCGGAACCCTTCCTGAGCTGGACAACAGGATATCTGAGTGAAGCTTTGCTGGGAGCATCTTCTCCAGTTTGCAAGGAGACTGAGCAATTTTATTCTGGGTTTGGAGACTTGAGGACCTAATTAATGCAGGAAGCCAGGGATTCCCCTGGGATCACAGCCCTAGTTAACTTTAAAGAGAAAAAAATATTTTTGCTTATACCCATGATAATATTTGAATGGGCTTTGGAAAATATAAAAAGATTTGTTCAATTAACACCTACCTGACAATAGGCAAAGCATCGTATGAATAATAATAGGTTTCTATTTACTGAGCACTAAATGCATACTAACACTGTTTTGTCCTCATATTATATACTGATATCAGCATGCTAGGATCAAAAAACATTTTCATTTTAATTCTCCCTTGACTCCTACGAGTTGGGTTGTATTGTCCCCATTTTAGAGATGAAGAACTCCCCCAGGTGTTAAATTATTAAGGCTACATTAAACCTAGGTCCATCTTACTCCAAATCTAGTATACATTACAAGTGTTCCTAATACTTCCCTATGGAAGATATTGAGATATATAATGTAGAATCCTTGCCTTCAAGGCTCTAACAATGTCTTTAAAAATGTTATGACATGCCGGGCGTGGTGGCGCACGTTTGTAATCCCAGCATTTGAGAGACTGAGACTGGAGGATCCGGGTTCGTGGCCAGCCTCAGTTACCTAGTGAGGTACTTGCAACTTAGTGAGACCCTGTTTCAAAATAAAGAATAAAAAAATAGGGCTGAGGCTGTAGCTCAGAGGTAGAATGCCCCTGGGTTCCATCCCCAGTACCGCAAAAAAAAAAAAAAGTTATAACATAGCCAAGCATGGTGGCACACACCTGTAATCCCAGTACTTGAGGGACTGAGGGACTGAGACAGGAGACCAGCTTCAGCAAGTTAGTCAGACTCTCATCAACCTTGTGAGACCCTATTTCAAATAAAAAAATAAAATATAGGACTGGGGGTGTAGCTTGGAGGTAAAAGTCCCCAGGATTCAATCCTCAGTAACACACACATACACACACACACACACACGCACACACACACACACACACACACACACACACACACACACACAATGTTATAACACACCTAACTAAATATGTGAAAGAATGGGATAAGAACCAGAAAAGGTATAAATAAAATGTTCTGCCAGTTCAGAGAAGGGTGTTCAACACACTGCTTACATTTAACCTCATCACAGGAACTGCAGAACACTCAGTCTAGGCGAGAAACCAACCTGTCTTCTCTTGGGGTTTGAGCTTAATATTAAAGAACAATTCCCATCTGTTAAGAATAATTTTGTCTAAAATCGATAAATTGTTGGAATTCTTTCCAGTGGCCCATATCCACCATCCATGCTCCCTCCAGTCTCCCAGGACTCTCGTACTGAGGCAAGAGCAATGCAGCTTGATTCCCCTTCACCCCAATGGACATTTATTTTTCTGTTTTTCATGCCTTTGCTCTTTTGCTAACTCCTCTATATCATGACAAAATGTATCTCCTCAGTGCCCCAGGTTCTCAAGTCTTGCCGGAGCTTAGTTACAGTCAACTCTCTTGGATTTGGAGCAGTACTTTACAAAGGTCATCTAATGCTGGTTGTGCAGTTGAATTGGAACATTATATCCCTATTAAAAGTACACATTCTCCTACCTCAATGCAGACATAATAAAGCAGAAACTCCAGAGATAGGACTTTGTAAGCTGCATTTCTTTTCTAATCTCCCCTGGTGATCTGGATATGTAGCTAGACTTGGGGTTCAGTGATCTAATCCTTCCAACCTACATTTTTTGTGCCTTGATGACACAGTCATGGAGCTGTTTGATGGTACAGTCCAGAATAAAACATGGGCCTCTACCTTCTTTGGTTCTCTTGTCTTGAAAGAAGCTTACCTGACTTTTATTTTTACTGAAATGCAGAGTGGAAATAATGGACACAGTTAGGCATCAGGCCTGGAACAGCACTACAGACCACACTGGGGAGATATTTGAATGCCACAGTAGAAACCAAAAATGCAATGTGAATCCACAGAATACATTGAGCAGGGACATAGCCTGCTTCAAATTGTACTAAGGAAGCCCAGGCAATCTAATGCGCTATTATACATCAATGATTTTATGCAAAAGTCCCCAGAGGTGCTTTATTTAACTTGTAATTCAGACATGATACCTTAACTCAAAGAACCAGCAATAAGATAAGGGGCATGAGATGGACTTTGAGAACAAGTATCAGGTAAATAGAATGGAAGCATTTCTACAATTTGTAGCACATTATTGGTCACATAATGCTGGACCTGACTGGTGGCTATGAGCTCTCTACCCTGTACTCTGAACATTTTTAACAGGCCTTAAATTCAGGTCTGGTCACTCAACTCTCTGCATCATTTCATATTACTTTTATGCTTCCTTTCATGTTACTCAGCCTATCTTTTGAGCTTCTACTGTTGCGTTGGCAGCAAGCTGCACGCAGGTACAACCAAACAGCACACACTTATCACCTCCTTTCTGCCCTAGGACATCTCTGCCAGCACACTGTGGAATGCATGTGTGAATTGGCTTAACCATTCAGGGTGCATGCGCAAACCTAGAAGTGTATATGAATCTACAGTCCTGGAAGCCAGTGGGCAAATGTCCCCCTACTGTGTCTCTAGTAGCTCAAGCTTTGTAGTATCTCAAAGGGATTTGGTGAGATTGACTCTGAATTCCCCATTAAGGCAATCAATAACAGATGCTTTCTTTGGTTCTCCATCCTTCCCTATTTCACTAATCCTCCTCCCTGGGATCCCTTCTAAAAATAAGCTACCCATACACAAGTCCTTGTCTCCAGCATGGGTTTTTGTGGAAACCCCACCTAATATATTCCTAAAAGAATATTTGGAGCAGTTCTGAACGGAATGTTCCTTACTCAACCTGGGAGCAAACTTCCTCACCTTAAACTGTTGATTTGGGGTCAGAAAATTAAATATGAAACACTAAATTTATCAAGTACATGAAAGTCCATGGAACAGAGTTGGGTTTTTTGTTGTTTGTTTTTTGTGTGTGTTTGTGTGTGTGTATGTATGTGTGTGTAAGTGTGTGTGTGCACACACGTGCACCTTGAGCATGCCCTATCAAAATGCCAAAATGCAGACGGTTTGGATCTCAAATCATGATTAGCTCTCACTTGGATGAGAATTAAATAAAAACCCCATGGCACTTCATCCTCAGGTCAACTGCAGTGCCCTCATGACCCATTACTGCCTGGGTGACACCAGGATCCCTCCTTGAACAATGACAGATGGTAGCTAAGTTTATTCACTTTTATATATTTAGAAACCAGCTTAAAGGAGCATGCAAGATGCTCATCAATCTCCAATTCTCAATGTCTTCATCTGCAAAATGGGGATGACAATGATAATTCACAGGATTGTCAAGAGAGCATGTTAAGTCATGAAAATTGAAGAACCTAGCAGAGAGGCTGATACATGGAAGAGATTGATAAATGTTGTAGAAATATACATAAGACAAACATAAAGTGTATGCAGCTTATGGAGGGAATGGCAGAGGGGAAAATCTTGCTCAAAGCTAAGTGAGGCTGAAAGAGGCAGGATAGAGACTGATGGAAGGAGAAGAATGGACAGAAGGCAGAGGAGCTTTATTCTTCAAAACTGTAAGGCCCACCTCTCCCACACAGCTGAATGCACAGAGACTCAGGTTCCCAAAACACCTTACTCAGTTTCTGCCTTCTTCTCCACCGCCAGTTCCCTAACATTCATGGTCTACCACACCACAAAGACCAAGTTTTGATGTCAGATGGTGTTTCCTTTACAGCCTCCAGTACTTTTTTTCTTTACCCATTTCTGGTCTCAGTAAAAATTCCTTTTCTCAAGCACTCTTTCCCAGTGTGTACTCCACCTTCCACTGTCTGTCAAAACCAGTTCTCTGGAAGAATCTTACAACCTCATCAACACATGGTTAGCCAAGGCTTGTTAGGGGTCATCCACATGCCATACCCTCTTGCAGGCATTTTTAAAAAATGAAGACAAAACCTTTAGCCAATTAAAAAGAAAAGATCTCTAATAATGACATTTCAAACAGCACATGGTTGACAAGGGGTACAGTTTGCACAGGACGGGGCATGTGGAGTCACACTGCAAGGGGCTTAGAGTCAGGATCATGTTGGCAGCTGTGGCTCTTCTCTTTGGAAAGCTAATTACAACCCCTGTGTCAGGCTTAAGTGTGTATGTGTGCATGTGTAGTGTTGTATATGAGTGCTAGGTGACATTTACACATACACCTGTGCTTGCTATTCCCCACATGTGGAATATATTTTAGCCACTGCTCAGTAGAAAGAGGCCTCAAGTGTAAATCTTCCTTAGAAATTTGTCACTGCCTTGGTGATAAATCTCAAACCCTGTTCTCAATCCCACTGTAGTCGACTCACAATTAAAGAAAATAAGTCATTATTACAAACTTGAAATGAGCCCCATGGGAAAGGGGCTCCTTGGGGCACAGAAAGCAAAGATCCAGGCTTCATTAAAAGTTGACTTTTCTCCAGGAGCCTTAGAGGATTGTTGTTGGGATGACAGAACAACCAAGAAAAGTGCTTCTGGATTTATGTCATTTTAGAGACTGTTGCCATGAGAACTGTGTCTCAAAATCTTCTCAACTTGGGCTTTACTAAAGTCATGTTCCCTAAGGAGCAGATGAAGCCCAAGCAGGAAGCAAGCAGTGTAGGAAGAACTATTCTTAACTTGGTTCCTCTTGTTGCAGAACTGCCCTCCTTCCAAAACTTGAATTTCTCTACAGTGCTTCTTTGTTTTAGTTATTCCTATTTTTCTCTTTTTATTGCATTCTATTTGTGTCATTGCATGTGGGATACATGAAAAGTCAATATAATGGACACATGCATTAGCCCTCAGACTTCCAGTGGCAATAGGTTGGTCTCAATAGCACCAAGCATCCCTACACACCACAGAAGGTCAAGTACAGGTTTCATAAGAAGTCATAGAACCTGGCATGTACATGCCTGGAATCCCAATACTTGGGAGGCTGAGACAAGAGGATTGGAGGTTTGAGTCCAGCCTAAGCAACTTAGCAAGACCTTGTTTCAAAATAAAAGATAAAAGGGGCTGGGGGTGTACCTCAGAGGCAGAATGCCACTTGGTTCAAGCCCCAGTAGCAAAAAAAAAAAAAAAGGCATAGAACATGATCATATACAAAACTAAAAGATTTCATATGAAATAGCCTTCATTCATGCCTGAGAAAGCAATTATCATTATCATGACATGATACTTATTATCATTATAATGATTGTTCATTATCCTGACATGCTCATTACGTATTTATACATGTATCAAATTAGAACTGTATGCCCCATAGGTAAATACAAATATTATATGTCAATTAAAATACTTTTTATTTGAAGCTGGGCGTGGTGGCGCACGCTTATAATCCCAGCATTCGGGAGGCTGAGACCGGAGGATCCAGGTTCGCGGCCAGCCTCAGCTACCTAGTGAGGCATTCCACAACTTAGTGAGACCCTGTTTCAAAATAAAGAATAAAAAATAGGGCCGGGGGTATAGCTCAGAGGTAGAATGCCCCTGAGTTCAATCCCCAGTACCGAAAAAAAAAAAAAAAACTTTTTATTTGAATTTTTAAGTTGTTAGTGTGAGATCAGAGTTTGAGAGTAAATATCAAGACACATACTGGGGAATCATATTAATAGATTCCAGGAACCCACAAGTTCAGGGTTTAGAACAAAACCTTACAATGGCTCGAACTCTTATTAAAGAGGAGAAGGAAGCTATTGGAAATTGTGTCGGAAAAGGCAAAGGTGCTGGCCCTGGCAGGCTTTGTAATAAAAATTTAAAAAAAAAAAACCTGGGTTCTAGTCGTGGCATGTACTGGCTAAGTAAGCTGGCACCATTTGAATCTTAGCGGTGCATCTGTAAGTAGAAATATTAACACCTAGCGTAAAGGATTGATGCAGATACCAACTATCATAATATGTAATAAGTAGCTTTAAACTAATGAAGCATTACAAGGTCCTAAGCCCCGGGTTTCTCTTACATCCGCTTGCTCAAATTCTGCCTTTTACTTTTTAAAATACATAAAAGATTTTAATTTTATTGACACATAACAATTGTACATATTTGTGGAGTAGAGTATGATGATTGGATTTGTGTATACCTAATTGGCTAATTAGCATTTCCCTCTTCTTATATAGTTATCATTTCTTTTGTTGGGAAGCTTAGTCAATTATCTCACCTCCAACTACATTATAAGCCACGGCAAGTAAATATCTTTTGTTCAAATACTGTTTAACTAGCTTGGCTCAGTAGTTCATGTTTGTAATCCCAGTTCTTGAGAGGCTGAGACAGGAGGATTGCAGGTTCAATGCCAGCCTCAGCAATTTAGGGAGACTCTGTATCAGAAAAAAAATTTTAAGGGGTTGGCAGTGTAGCTCAGAGGTAGAATGTCCCTGGGTTCAGTCCCCTAGTACCAAGAAAAAATAAAATAAAGCAAATGCTGTTAAACTTACACACACAATATTAAACACAACGATGAATGCGTATCTTCATCACAAACACTAAGTTCAGTAGAGAAGAATATAGATATGGTTAATAAAAGCCCAGATTTATAAAGTGGCAAATCCAGTAGTATGCTTATTTTTTAAATACTGAAGGAACTCATTAGAGGTTGCCTATAAATAGCTACGTTGCAAACCCATTTCCAAAAGGTAAATAACCAATATAGATTGCACACACAATTGGTCTTACTGTGTGTGTGTGTGTGTGTGTGTGTGTGTGTGTTTTGCGGTTCTGGGGATTGAACTCAGGGGCATTCTACCTCCGAGCTACACCCCCAGCCCTATTTTTTTTTTTTTATTCTTTATTTTGAAACCAAGTCTCACTAAGTTGCAGAGTGCCTCACTAGGTAGCTGAGGCTGGTCGCAAACCCGGATCCTCCGGTCTCAGCCTCCCGAATGCTGGGATTACAAGTGTGCGCCACCACGCCCGGTGGCCTTACTGTGTTTTTGATATTTTGAATATGCTAATGCTGACACTATCCTGACAGTGGTGCCCAGTGGCTTCCAGGGCAAAGATTTTTACAGATTAGAAAGATCCTCCTGACATTTAAGGACTGGTAAAGAAAAGTTACTAAGCTAAGAAAGAGCCGCAAAGACTTCTGAAGTTAAGAACTGCCCAAGAGCTCAGCTTCACCATATCCCACAGTTTGGGGATCTTAAAATAGGAATCCATTTTTAAGTGACATTCATCTCAGGAATATATGTGCTATAAAAAAGGCAAGTTATACTAGCACTAGTGATGTAAAATATGCTTTCAAGGTGTGTTAAGGGCATATCACATTCCACAATTGTGGCAAAAGAGGGAAATGCAAGGAGATAGCAAGGCCTTACAGAAAGGTAATTTATGGAAGGGAAGTTATTCTAGGGATTAGTGGGGATGTCAATTGATTTTTTTTAAAAGTAAACCCTAAACATAAAGATTCACTAATCTTGTAGAAAGTAACAGACTTTCCCTGTTTGACAAATATCTTGGAAACCCTAATTGCAGGATGGTGGAGGCTCTCTGCTATTTTTTAACATCTCTACTGGTCAGGAAAGCCACAAAACTTCTCTGTAAGACTTTGCCATGCCATTCAAAGCTTTCTCTGGGGACTTTTTCTAAAGACTAGTTTTAATCAAGAGGCAATGTTTAGTAGCTGAAAGAGCCAGACTTAGAATTCCAAAGATCTACTTGTGTGGCCTTGGAGAAGGTGAAATGGTTTTACCCTGAGATTTCCTCTTCTGGAAACAGGAATATGGAAGCTGATTTACCTACTCCAGGATGTTATGTACATAAAACAGAGGTTATTCCCTGCCCCTCATTAAATATTGAATTCTCCCCAAATTCCAACTTCATCACTCTTAGCTCCTCATCTCATATCATTTCCTAGAGGGATTCCATCCACTCCTAGGGCCTGCATATTGAAGTGTTCATTATGAGTTAATTACCATACATATTCAATCCATCACTAAAAGTACTCACAAGGCTCAAACCATTTATACCTCCATGATATTATTACAAATGAAGGATACAGTACAGCAACAGCAGAAGGATATGCATTGAAAGGGGTCCAGAGATCTCTGGAGCAGACTTCTTGGGCATCTCACCACCAAGTTGCACAAGGTGCACATTGTCTCTAGGTCTTGAACCACCAACAACTTATGTGGAAGCTCCTTGGTGCCAAGAAAACCAAAGTCTGCTACTCTTACAATGAGCTGGTCTTGTAGGTACGATCCACCTGTTTGATGAGACTGAACCATTAAAACTGCCTAGGCTCTGCTGAGATCAGGTGCAATTTTTTTGTTGTTGTTGTTTTTTGTTTTTTTTTTTGTTTTTTTTTTGCGTACTGGGGATTGAACTCAGGGGCATTCTACCTCCGAGCTACACCCCCAGCCCCTTTTTATTCTTTATTTTGAAACAGAGTCTCACTGAGTTGCAGAGTGCCTCACTAGGTAGCTGAGGCTGGCCGCGAACCCAGATCCTCCGGTCTCAGCCTCCCAAATGCTGGGATTACAAGTGTGCGCCACCACGCCCAGCTAGGTGCAATTGTTTTTATTATTGTATTATATTTTATTTTTTTCATACTAAGATGCGACGACACCATTAATAGCTTGACCTTCAAGCAAGGCTCGGTCCGCTAGGAATCCTGCAAGGCAGGTGATTCCAAAAGTAGGGATTCGTGGCATTTCCCACTTTGCATTATTATATTCTGGAAATTATGGGTGCTTTGGGTTTTGTCTTTTTATTAATTATAGAGAAAAACTTCTTAGAAACATGCTGCCTGACAGATATTGATCTCTTAGCTATAAAAGAGCAATGCCTCAAGACAATAAGCTCTAGACTAGAAACAGGCTTTGCAGGTTTATCTAAATTGCTGCTACCTGGTATCCCCAAAAACCTGCTGACTACCTAGATAAGAAAGAACACTGCTTGGAGGGGCTAAGCAAAATTGTAAAGATTTTAACTAATGGAAAAGAATTTTTTTAATATGTGTTGTAAACTTAACTGGTTGTAATTAACCTTTAGAAAAACAAGTCTGTAAAAATTCCTGTTCTATATGCCTTACTGTAAAAAATATTATATAAATCTGTGACTGACAAAAAATAAAAGAGATGCGCTTCAACACTGCATTGGGTGTGAGTGTATTCTCTCGACTTCGTCTCAGTCCACATCAATCGAGGAACCCCCAACCCTGCGGCCACGAGGGCTGGCTCCCGGCACTAAGTAGCATTTTTTTAGATTTTTTTTTAATTGGTGCATTGTAATCATACATCTTTGTTGGGTACAAGCTGATACGGGCATACATGCACACATTTCTCATTTAACTCTTCTCCAATTCCTGCCCTACTCCCTCACCATCCCTCCTTCTCAGGTTCAGTTTAGTGATAGATTTTGATATGTTTGTGAAAGAATATCATGGGCATTAGGGTGTCCTCACTCCCCCTATCACCTTCCATTACAACAACTTCTTTGCTCATCTAAGGTTTCTCCTTCTTCATTTGGAGTCCCTCTTATGTCTCAATTTCTCCCTAGCTTCCACATATTAGGAAGAGCATACAATTTTTTACTTTTTTTGACTGAAAAATCTCATATAACATAATTTTTTCCAGTTGCATCCATTTCCCAGCAAATAACATGATTTTGTTCTTCTTTATGACTGAGTAAAGGCCAATTGTGTACATATCCCATAGTTTTGAAATCCATTCATCTGTTGATGAACATCTTGGCTGGTTCCATAGTTTGGCAATTGCAAATTGTGCAGCTATAAACATAGATACACATACATCGGTCTGATAGTTTGGTTTCCATTCTTTTGGGTAGATACTCAAAAGTGGTACTGCTGGATCATATGGGAGGTTCATTCCCATTCATCTGAGGATCCTCCATATTGTTTTCCAAAGTGGTTGCACTAATTTGCAATCCCACCAACAATGTATTAGGGTTGCCACTTCTCCACACCCTCGCCAGTATTTGTTGTTGTTTGTGTTTTTGATGATTGTCATTCTGATTGGGGTTAGGTGAAATCTCAAGATAATTTTGATTTGTATCCTGCTAATGATGTGGAACATTTCCGCATACATTTTTGGCCATTTGTATTTCTTCTTTTGTGAAGTGTCTATTTAGATCCTTTGCCCATTTTTTGATTGCGTTGTTTTCTCAGTGGTGAGTTTCTTGAGTTCTCTGTATATCCTAGATATTAGACCTCTTTCAGAAGAATAGCTGGCAAAAATTTTCTCCCACTCTGTGGGCTCTCTGTTGAGGTTCTTGATAATTTCCTTTGCTGCACAGAAGCTCTTCAGTTTAATGCAATCCCATGTATTGATCTTCCTTTGAGTTGCTTGTACTTTTGGGGTCTTGTTGAAGAAGTTTTTACCTGTGCCTAGGTGTTGAAGTGTTGGCCCTATGCCTTCTGCAAGTAGCTGTAAGGTCTCTAGCCTGACTTCCAGGTCTTTGATCCACCTTGAGTTGACTCTTGTGCAGGGTGAGAAAGTGGGGTTTATTTCCATTTTCCTGCATATGGATATCCAGTTTTTGCCAACATTATTTGTTGAAGAGGCTATCTTTTTTCTAGTGTATATTTTTGGCTCCTTTGTCAAAAATCAATTGACTGTAAGTATGTGGATTTGTTTCTGAATCGTCTATTCTGCTCCATTGGTCTATGTGTGTGTGTTTTCTGCCAATACCATGCTGTTTTTATTACTGTGGCTTTGTAGCAAAGTTTGAAGTCAGGTATACCTGCTGCATGGTTCTTGTTGCTAAGAACTACTTTGGCTATTCTGTTTGAGGAGTATTGTTTTTCCAAATGAATTTAAGGACTGGTTTTTCTATGTCTGTGAGGTAACTTCATGGGGATTGCATTAAATCTGTAGATCACTTTTGGGAAGATGGCTATTTTGATTATATTTATTCTGCCTAATCAAGAACATGGAAGATCTTTCCATCTTCTAAGGTCTTCATCTATTTAGTTTTTCAACTTTTTATAGTTTTCCTTATAGAGGTCTTTTACCTTTTTGGTTAGGTTTATCCCTAAGTATTTTATTTTTCAGGGTGCTATTGTGAGTGGAATTGTTTTCTGGATGTCTTTTTCAGTGGATTTATGGCTGGCATACAGGAAAGCTTCTGATTTTATTAAGATTGATTTTATATCCAGAAACTTTGCTGAATTTGTTGATTGGTTCTCTAAATTTTTTGGTTGATTTTGTTGGGTCTTCTAAGTATAGTATGTCATCTGCAAAAAGGGATGGTTTTAGTTCTTCTTTCCCTATTTTTACCCCTTTGATTTCCTTCTCTTGCCTTATTGCTCTGACTAGAATCTCAAGTACTATATTGAACAGAAGTGGTGATAATGGTCATCCTTATCTGTTTTCAGTGGGAACTCTTGCAGTTTTTCTTGATTTAATATGATGTTGGCTGTGGACCTATTGTATATTGCCTCTATGATGTTGAGGTATGTTCCTTTTATTTTGATTCTCTGCAGTGCTTTAGCATGAATGGGTGTTGGATCTTGTCAAATGCTTGTCCAGCATCAATTGAGATAATCATGTAATTTTTTACTTTGATTTTGTTTATGTGGTGAATTACATGGATTATTTTTCATATGTTGAACCATCCTTGCATCCCTGGGATGAACCAAACTTGGTCATGGTGTATTATTTTTTTGATGTGGTTTTGAATGTACATTGCTAGTATTCTGTTCAGCAGTTTTGCATGTAAGTTTATCAATGATATAGGCCTATAGTTTTCTTTTCTTGAGCTGTCTTTATTTGGCTTTGGCATTAATGTGATGTTGGCTTCATAGAAGGTGTTTGAGAGAGTCCTGTTTCTTTCTATTTCATGGAGTAGTTTGAGGAGTATTGGGATTAACTCTTCTATAAAGATTTTATAAAATTCACTTGGAAAGCCATCTGGCACTGGGCTTTTGTTTGATGGTAAACTCTTTATTTCTCTATCTCTTTGATTATCATTGGTCGGTTTAAGTTTTCTATATCTTCTTGACTCAATTTAGGAAGGTTATATGTGTCTAGAAATTTCTATTTTGTCTATTGTTTCAAGAAACTAGCTTTTGGTTTTGTAGATTTTCTGTATTTTTTAAAATTTTCTACATCATTAATTTCTGCTCTGATTTTCATAATTTCCTGTCTTCTACTGGCTTTGGGTTTAAACTGTTTTTGTTTTTCAAGGGTTTTGAACTGTGTCATTAGGTTATTTGTTTGGTGATTTCCCTTTCTTCTTAAGTGGGCACTCAGTGCTATAAATTTTCCTCTTAGTACTACCTTCAAGGTGTCCCAGAGGTTTTGATATGTTGTGTCTCTGTTTTCATTGGTTTCTAGGAATTTTTTAATTTCTCCGCTTACTTCTTCTATGACCCATTCCTCATTCAGCAATGTGGTGTTCAGTCTCCATGTGTTTACATGATTACTCTGGGTCTTAGAGTTGATTTCTAGTTTCATTCCATTGTGATCTGAAAAGATGAAGGGAATTATGTTACATTTTTTAAATTTGTCAGTGCTCTCTTTGTGGCCTATTTTGGAGAAGGTTCCATGGGCAGCTGAGAAAAATGTGAATTCAGCTGTAGTTGGGTGAAATATTCTGTGTATGTCTAATAGGTCCATTTGGTTTATGGCATTCTTTCAGTCTGAGGCATCTTTACTGACCTTTTGTTTAGAAGATCAGCCTAGTGATGTGAGAGGAGTATTGAAGTCTCCTAGTATTAGTGTATTGGGATCTATGTGTGACTTTATATCATGCAGAGTTTTTTTTTTTTAATGAAAGTGGTGCACCTACTATTGGGGCATAGATGTTGATAATTGTTATTTCCTCTTGCTGGATTTTTACTAGTAAAAAAAAAATGAACTGCTTTATCTCTTCTGATAAGCTTAGGCTTGAAGTCTAATTTATCTGATATCATAGTTGCTACTCCTGCTTGTATTAGAGTTCCATTTGCATGGATTACCTTACTCCAGCCCTTCACCCTTAGTTTGTGGGAATATTTGATTATAAGGTGTGTTTCTTGCAGGCAGCATATAGATGGATCCTGGGTTTTAATCCATTTTGCCACCTTGTGCCTTTTTATTGGGGAGTTGAGACCATTTATATTCAGTGTGATTATTGAGAGATGATTTTTAAATCCTAACATTTTGAGTTTTGACTTCTGTTTGTGGTAGTGTTTGTTCTTCTTTGCTTAGTTGTTTGCTTCCTGGAAATTATTGTTTCTCTGGTTCTGATGGTTACTTGTTAGTTCTTCTTTGTAGTTAACACTGAGTATTTTCTCTAGTGCTGGTTTGGAAGACATAAATTCTTTCAGTTTCTGTTTGTCATGGAAGGTTTTTATATCCCCGTCAATTTTGAGAGAGAGTTTTGCTGGGTAGGAGAATCTTGGCTGCAAGTTATTTTCTTTCAGAGTTTGGAATATGTTACTCCAGCCCCTCCTGGCTTTCATGACTTGGTTTGGGAGGTCTGG